>JAQKPX010000011.1:723032-733257 GCA_030068255.1 Clarias angolensis | reverse complement strand
TTATATAAAGTACAGCAGACCCCAGATATCTTATTTAGAGTAGATCAGACCACTGATATTTCATGTAGAGTAGATCAGACCACAGATATCTTATATAAAGTACAGCAGACCCCAGATACTTCATATAAAGTACATCAGACCACTGATATTTCATGTAGAGTAGATCAGACCACTGATATCTCATATAAAGTAGATCAGACCCCAGATATCTTATTTAGAGTAGATCAGACCACTGATACAGTATCTCATATGGAGTAGATTGGACCACATTTATCTTATGCAGAGTAGATCAAACCACAGAAATCTTATAGTAGATCAGACCACTGATATCTTATATGGAGTAGATTGGATCACAGGTATTTTATACAGAGTAGCTCGGACCACAGATATCTTATATAGAATAGATCAGACCACAGACACCTTATATAGAAAAGATCAGACGGCAGATATCTTATTTAGAATAGACTGGACCACAAATATCTCATATAGAATAGATCGGACCACAGATATCTCATATAGAATAGATCGGACCACAGATACCTTATTTAGAATAGTTCAGACCACAGATATCTTATTTAGAATAGATCATACTACAAATATCTTATATAAAATAGATCAGACCACAGATATCTCATATAGAATAGATCGAACCACAGACATCTTATATTGAATACATCGGACTACAGATATCTTATTTAGAATAGATCGGACCACAGGTATCACACTGTATATAGAATAGATTGGACTACAGATATTTCATTTAGAGTGGATCGGACCACACTTATATAGAGTATATTAAATAATGAATATCTTAGAGTAGATCAGACCACTAATATCTTACATATGGTAGATCAGACCATAGATATCTTATATAGAGTACAGCAGATCACAGGTATCTTATATAGCATAGATTGGACCATAGATATTTTGTAGAGAGTAGATTAGACCACTGTAAAGCTGTAATGCATCAAAAACAATAAACGGAAAGTTCAGCTTAGACTGACTCTGATCAGTAGGGCCAAGTTTATGTAAAATTTTTGGATCACATTAAAAATATTGAAGCATTGTGTTCTTTCTAGCATTGGACATGTTATCAGCAGTGAACTGGGGAGACAGCGAGCTACAAGCAGAGAGCTGGGTTTGGTGATTGATGTACATGTGCACGGCTAACAAAAGCACCTCAAAACTCAGTTCACCCATCCTTGTCATATGCATTATTTTCGATGCATGTATTAAATGTCATACAAAATGCTGATGCTGTTGAATTAAACATCACACCTCTTCTAATTGCAGATGGCCAGTGCACAGCTTGAAGCAAACATTGTGGCGGCTTAACAATGAATGTGTGGGTCCAGTGGGAATCACACTAACAAAATGTTTTCTCATCTCAAAACATTAAGCAAAATGCTTAATCACAATTAAACCTGCATTAAAACATCACCAGAATAACCCAGTGTATAGTCACACAGCAGAGCAAGCGTAACATCTCACTAGGACCTCGACAGTACCTTATAAAACAGGTAACAAGTTCTTTACTTAAATATTGTCCCACCAGCAGGACCATACAGTATATGTATAATGTGTGTGTGAGTGTGTGTGAGTGTGTGCGCGGCTCACTATGTCAAAACATACACATATTCTTATCTATCAGACTGAAGACGATGATTTGGCTAAGAGCAAGAAGCGAGACCGTAAGTGAGGAATTATCGGTACTGAGAAGCGAAGACACTCTCCATTGTCACTTCATTTTTAAAAAGGATGACCACCTCACTCTCACGTTTTGCGTAATGCCAGCCAGTAATGGCTTTTTGCTTATTGGACTTGTGAATGTAGGTTTAATGGGCTGTTTTTTTTTAGCTGAATATTAAATGGAACACACACACACATAAAGAAAACCCATGTCTAATCTGAAATAAGGTTTAATTTTATTCTTATCTTAACAAGTGAAAGTATCTTGAATCTAGTCAAATCTAAAATTTCTTCATATAAGATTACAACAAACCAAATATAAGAGTATCAAACCTATTTCTAGACTTTTTTTTTTTGTTCTATTAGCAGATAATTTTGCTTTGTTCAAGAAATAAATGCTTGTTATTAGCAACAATATCTGACATTAGAACAATAACGTTACGTTTAAAAAGTTAGTAACATTAGTCTGGGAATAGGTTTGATAATCTTTTATTTAGTTTGTACTGTTGGATTTTATTCTATGAATAAATTAAGAACAATAGTATTAATTAATTAACAGTTTCAACAGTTAATAAATTAATTATTTTTATTTAATATCTATGTTTGGAAGTTGACCATGATTTAAAACTTTGTGGAGAAAAGTTACTTCACTTGATAACGAATGGTAGAAACCTGAAACCTAAAGACTGTGGATATATTTCTAGTTTTCTACAGTACAGTGTGTGTGTATATCTGTGTGTGTCCTCCTTTATCCCGCTCTACTCTATGTGTACTACATATTTAGGATTTCCTGGAAGAGATCCAGATCCGATGTTGGGATTAGCAGATCGGGAAAGACATCATCGCTTTAGAAGGGTATAACAGGGTTAGGGTTGGAAACATTGCATCACTCCTGCTACAGCCGACGCCCACTTCTGTATTTCCCAGCTTCATATTAGATTGATTTTTAGCTTTTATATGCCAGCTTTTAAACTTTAGGACAATACTTTATGATGCTAGTTTAGGTACTTAAGTTTAAGCTTTTGAAACATCTATACTCCAGATTTATTCTAGCTTTCTGGGAATCATGAATAAGTGCTACACAGATTTGCATACTGTATACCGAACATACAAATACTGCAGATCAGCTTCTTAGAATATAAACATAAGATCAGATGCCACAGTTTGTAAAATAATATATAATTGCCTGAAAACTGTGTTTTTTAGAGATCCATCCGATACACAGAAGCATGGATTCAATGGATCAGAAATTATTTAAAATCTGATCATTTTGATTCATACACATTCACATTTCATACAAACGTCCATAATTCTTTTGATTGTGTAATGCTGCTTAAAAACGCTATACAAATAAAATTAATTGGAATTGAATTTAACATATTAAACATATTAAACAAAACCATATTAGATTTTGCATCATGTAACAAATAGCTAAAACTTGCATTTGAATTAATTATTTATTTAAATAATGTAATTTATTTATGAAATGTTTACAAATACAGCAAAGAGATTTTTTTCATTTGCTAGGGTTGAGTTTATTATATTTATTATATTTACATTGTGTTTTTTTGTGTGTAAAGGAGTTCAACTGTAACATGCTTGTGAAATGTTTATTATTTTAAGTGTTACAAAGTGAAAATAACAGGAATATAATGAGATTTATGTATTATTTCCTAATATAATATTACAATCACCAATTTTTAATTGAGTTAAAAAAAGTTAATAAGTACATTAATATGATTATTTCATTTAATTTCATTTAATCCATTTTTATTTATTTATAATAATTTCAAGATTTATATATAATTACAAATATTAATTCTCTTGGCAGATCATGTATAAAGAAGTACTTAAGATTAGGAACCTAATTTTTACCTGTCAGTAAAAATAAAAAGTCTTACTTGAAATTATTAAAAATGAAAGTCAAGAAAAAGATTTTATTTATTGTAATTTTATAATAAAATTGTATAATTCTTATACTTAAAATTAAGAACATTTTATTTACTCTTCCTACAATTTTATTCATTTTTGTTCAGCAAGGTTTATTTCTCAAAATAACTGCATCAAAACAAAAAATCTGGTGGCTTGATTTTCTGTTACTAAGCCTTACTTCCCTTTACACACAAAAGTCTGATGCTCCATTGTTTTATTTTTTCTTTACATGAACAAAAAAGGGCTGTAGCAACAGTCACAGGTTCTTTCTTTGTGCTTGGAAAGGTTAACGTTCTCTCTGTCCATTTCACCCTCTACATAACAAAGCTCATTCAGAATGACCAAACTGGCTAATTAAATCCTGATTAGCTGCTGATAACATTCTCGACCTGTTGCGTGTTATTTATGCGCGGGCTGTTCGGCCTGACTCGGGCTGGGCGTTAATGCTTCTGACAAAGAAACTTGATTGGCTGGAACATTGCAACAACAACAAAAAAAAACCCACACATCTTAGAAAGTGAAACGTTTTTGAATCGTGCCAAACCTATCCATAATTTTTAAAAATAAGAAATCTTGTTTACATTCATTTGTTCTATTGGAAGATCATTTTATTTATTTATTTGAAGCAAAATTATCTGGCAATAGAACAAGACATTTTTACCCTTGAAATTTCAGTAACATTTGACTAGAAATGTTTATAATTTTGATGAGAAGGTTTTATAACCTTATATTTCAGTTGTTGTAATATTATTAAAAATATATAGATTTTTTGTATGTTATACATACTGTATAAAACAGAAAATGCGTTTGGCAAAGAAGCTTCTTCTGAAGTTTAAATGTATTACTAAAATTCCTGTAAGCTTCTAGAAGCATATGACCTGTAAAAATTATTGCTTAAATTAAAGCCTTCTGTGCAAAATTAAGGATCCCCCCCATAATCCTTAATTCTGTAGTGTCCGTAACCATGTCTAATTTATGTTGCAATATCTTTACAAAAAACGAAGCATGGATCGGGAGATAAGAAACATTAAATATTGTGAAAATGGTGTTATATGATCCTTTCTAAAATTTCCCTTTTTACCTGGATGAGACACTTCTTAGCACCAACACCATGTTTTGGGCGATTCAAGAATATTTCACTTGCTAAGATGTGATTTTTTTTTTTGCAGTGAACAGCACGATCTCCACATCTCTGGATGTGTTAGTGCTGTCAGTATCTGAAGCTGTCCAGGTAGAATCTTAACATGACACAGATTGGCTTTAAAAACACCTACTAACTTTATATGCAGATGATACGCTTGTGATAATTCCTTGCATTAATGCAATGGGCAGGGCAGTATGATTAGGGGTTTTCCAACCAGGGGTTTACAAACTAATGGAAACAATTCATATTCTAACAGTGAATTATAACCTCAGTAGTAAAACGTGAGCAGAGGTCGACATGATCCCATGTCATTTATTAAAAGCTCTTAGTGCAAGCGCGTTAAATGGAAATGACAGTGTTAGCTAGCTAATTCAGTCTTCATGGCCAGCAACATCTCTCTTAAAAAGGACAGGGATGCTGTCCCAAGAGGAGGAACATCCGAGCACAAATCACGCACAATAGGTCCAAAGCGGCCGGCGTTCTGTGAGTACAGCGAGAAGTAATTTCAAATGTCAGATTTATGTCCTCAGATATTGACGAGGCTAAACCCGCCTCCGAGCGCGTGATATGCTTGGAGCAGCTTTCTTGAAAAAGACAATTGAAAACAAAGCATGCAAAAAAGAACATGAGTACTGCAAAAAAGAAAAAAAATAAATAAATACACAGCAAAAGCTGAGCACGGAGCAAATGTTACACTTAATGTTGGCCTGCTGGAAATCACGGGGGGTCTACAAGACGAATCATTTATGCTGAAGGGATTCAGATGACACAAACGCTCGGAAACCCCAGGTCTAGATTAACCTTCTTAGCTTTCTTACTTTGTACTGTAAAAGGAATCAGAAGCCACCTTAGATTGAAACCAGTCTTTTTAAAGAGTTAAGGCAGTCGTATAAGCAGAGCTTAGCCCTGACCGCGAAGCAGATGACGCAGGCCTTCTGTCCAAACCTAGCAGCTGGGTATTCCCACATATACACTGCACACCTACACCGACCTCTAACGCTGTATCAGGCACTGACGAGTCACTGAACGAACGTGTTAAATGAACCGGTGCAAATAAACCAGTGTAATTCTGTAGAAGGACACTTGAAGGAAATAACTGATGCGAGATCAACAAGAATAAACAAATCCATTACACATGAAACATACCAAGAGGAATCTGCTTTAGGTCAACTACAATGTTATACTATTACAAATGTAAACACTGAGTAATATTTAATAAATTACGATTTCTATTCAGTAATGCTAATAAGAATGATAGCTTAAAAGTATTGACACACCCCCCCATTAATTCATACTGTGCTTCCAAAGATCCAGACTTTATTTTTATTTTTTAATGTAGTCTTGAGGAACAGTTCTTCAGGCTTCCTGAAGGATTTTTTGGGTCTCTCATCTTCTTTTCTAGTCCCTTTACCTGAGCGGTTTCAGAGAAATGTTTTTGTTTGTTAAGCCACACAGTGACCTATGAATCACTCAAACATAAAAAAGCATCTAACTGAAGGCACGAACCAGTGAGAACCAGGTGCAGATGATGACAGATGATCGGGCCGTTGATTAGTATACTGCTGATGCTGAATGTTTGGAACAGACGAGAGGGGAAATGAGGTTGATGCTGAGGTTGTTACACAAACGACCAATTTTTTTATTGTATCTTTATGCACTTTGCAGCCGGTTTGCGGTAATCTTTCTAAATTTATTTCATTTAATATGAACAAATGGGGGGGGTGGGGGGAGCCAATTCAATGGAGACAAACAGTGGTAATGCATGAGAGAACAGATGGCTAGATGGATGGATTGATTGGTAGATGGACAGATAGTTAGCGTCAGCTTCCTCTGAGCTCCTGATACCGTTTTGTCCTTTGCAATTCATGGCAAAGATTTGCTCCTTTGGTGAAATACAAGCTAATTTGCTGAGGGTGAGTCGAACAGTGCAAAGAAAAAGCACCACCAGTAGCAAATTTACTGCCTCTTTGCAATGTCAAGGGACAAACCCGAGACCTGTGATGAATGGTTGGACACATCGTCCTTCAAACAAAGCATTTTTGTGTGTGAGGCAAAGTTATTTTGTGTTTTGTGGATGAAGAAGCATCCCTGGGGTTCTTTAAAATTGTGAACGTGTGCATAACTATGAATCATGGCCGGCTGAAACAGTCTGCTCAGCCTTTAGAAGTCCTTCTGCTGTTTTTGCCTTTTCTTTTCTTTCTTTTTTTTCCCCCGAAGACACAGGCGATGAGTAAATGTAATCAGAAATATAAAGTTGTGAATTAAGAACAATGTATTGTTCCTAGGCTGAAAATATTCCCTTCTTTTTCCGACATTCCTTCCTGTCCGGATCGTCTACTGAAATCGTCTCCCAGCCATGAAATTGGTCCTACAGCTTTATGAATCCAGCAATATCTTCAACAATGTTAATAACATTTTGACTCTTATTGCCTCCTAGTACTTTTAATATTTTTAGTACTTCACTATGATCTGTGTGCGAGCTTCAGGATGGCAAGAGCTATTCATTGGGCTAATCTGTTCAGGAGAAGATGCTTAGCTTTTTAGAGTTTTCAGCATTTTGAAAGAAAAAGGTTTTCACATCAGCAGTAAACACGTGAAGAGGAGAAGAAGGAGAACGGGATGGACGTACCTCCAAAGTCCGGCCGGAGACGGATGTCATACCCCCTCAACAGTTTGTCCACTGTCGATTTGGCCACAGATATTCCAGATCCAGCAGAATTGCTACGGGGCAGACAGTTACAGTCATTAACAACAGGCACAATGATGAACAATCATAATTGCTGCATTTTAAATAGCAATGAGCATGTTTACACTTTTGGAGAAAACCTTAACCAAATCATTTTCTTTGAACATGCTCTATTTATGTGCTATAATACTCAACTATTATAGAAACTGAATGGCTGTACTCTCACTCAAGGAAATCCCCAAAAGAAAGAAAAAATGACTTTTTACATATTATATTTTTATTTGTTTCCTTTAACCTATAAACTACATAAACCACAAACAACATATTTTCCCTTGTATTTTTATCCTATTATATTTTTCTTTATGATAAGAGATTGCTGGAGTTGCTGATTTATTAAAGATAAGACATTTCATTAGCCTTTTAAGCAAAATTTTTAAATGTTAAACTGGGCTAACTTTCATTTTGTAAATTTAGCTAGTTATTTTTGTTTAACAAAAGCTTGCTGAGTTAGCTAGATAATCAGGTTTATTAAACCAGCTTGTTAAAAAAGCTTTTTAAAGATTAGCTAACCAACAAGCCAAAAGCTACAATATGCTTGTGTGCGTTAGCAGGATAGTTCCATTATGACTGATTGCTTAACGAACTAGCTAGTCATGCATGGACGGCGGTGTCAGCTCAGCATCAGACATTTTTCCCCCCTTTCTTTTACTCTATTACTCTTGAATGTGTTTTAACGTACATACTTTCACTCAGTTCCAGATTTTCAAAGCCCACCTGTACTTTTACTTAAGTACGGCTTATATCTCACAGACATAATGATGTAATGATGATGCCTTGACTAATATCAGTGAGATGTAAATCATGATTGATGACGATTCAGAATCCCAGCTCTATATTCCATCAGTCATCGAAGCTGTATCAAAGTGTACTGCATGAAGTCTGTATCATTTTGCACTTTAGCACGACACAGCACAAGCACATGCACAGCTCATTTGGTCATGATTATGCACATGTTTACGAGTAAGGAGCTTGAATACCAATATTGCAAAATGGCTTCGTATTTAAGGTGGTTTTACATTAAAAAAAAAAAAAAAACATAAATAAATAATTAGGATATTTAAAATCTGACTCACTCTGATATAAGTTTATTTACATCCGGACATCCAGGGTGATATTAAACCAGACTATGTATGTACATGCATCAAAGGTGAGGACAAATCCAAATCTATCCAGTCACTATTTCATTTCATGCTTAATACGATGAGGGAAATGCAGCACCACCGATTCGTTATGGAAATCTGCTGCGTGTAGAGCTATGAGACCAGTAGGAGATGCTCAATCTGAGGCCTGCGCTGTCCAAACATCGAGATGTCCTGATTTTAATAACCATATGGACATGGCCACTTGTTAGCATCTCGATCCTTCCTGACATATAAGGAGTGCCTTAATTATTGATAATCTGCTTATCATCAATGCTTTAAGGTGGCAGTGCCAAAGAAACCAGTTGAGCATCTAGACAGCACAAAAGAAGACTTTATGTCTGATCTGATGTTCTGAGCCATGATGAAGCATGGGTAATAATCAGAAGGCATGATGATGATGATGGTGGTGGTGGTGGTAGCTAGTAGTCTGGGGGGTGGGGATGGACTGAGAAAGCCTATGAACGCATTGATCAGATGTGTCTGCGGCAAAATGATAGCTATAGCTCGTTTGATTTAACAGAGAGAGAGAGAGAAAAACATCTTGTGCATTTAGACGCACGTTCACGTCAAAGGCTGGAGACTGCGCTAGTCTCAGTGTCACGTCGCTCCAGGCCGAGCAGACGTGTGTGTATGCAAAGAATACATGTAGGTGTGGGCATGGGCATAGATAAATAAAACATTTATACATGTAGAGTGTTTTTTTTTTTTTTTTTTTCATTTTATAAATGTTAGAGTGCCAGGGTTATTGATAATGCATGCGTCTGGAGACAGATACGCGCATGTTGCGCGCACTCACTCTCACACACACACACACACACACACACACAGGCAAACACATCTCAAGTATTTATGCCATTGGATGGACAAGTATTCTCTACACACTGGACCCTATCAGTGAATGATCAGCCATGGCCAATAGCAATAAGCAGCCTGGCGCAATTGATCTCCAAAAAACCTGCGCTTTCGAAAGAAAGAAAGAAAGAAAGAAAGAAATATAGAAATAATCATCCATCCATCCATCCATCCATCCTTTTTCTTACCATTGTACAAAGCAGACAGACGACAACACTGTCAGAGCAGAGACAATTCCACATATTTTTTCTTGGTGAGGACCCAACATTTCCACAAATCCGTTTATTTATATATATAGATATGTACACCTTCAGTAATCCAAGCGCCTGTGGTCCAAAACGATAAGAGATAAGAAAAAAAAATCCAACACAGAGAACGGAAAACGGGCCAAATCAATCGCTCAGATCAAACCCAATGCATCACATGTGTGTGTGTGTGTGTGTGTGTGTGTGTGTGTGTGTGTGTGTGATTGCTCTGCAAAAAAAAAAAAAAAAAAACCCAGAGCAGAGAAAGTGGGGTATTTAAAAAGCTTGTAATTGGTCCCAAGGTGTTTTCCCCGCTTATGGAAATCCGTACAGGTCACAGAGCAGCTCGACCAACAGCACATCACACACCATGATTACATCTGACTTCAGATTCAGAAGTAAGAAGGAGGAGGAGGAGGAAGAGGAAGAGGAGGACTGGGGGGGGGGGGGGGGGGTCTTCCTAAGCCCCAAAAAA
>JAQKPX010000011.1:616455-632056 GCA_030068255.1 Clarias angolensis | reverse complement strand
AAAATCAGGAATGATGATGGAGTTAGAAAGTGACCCCAAACTTTTGAACGGTAGTGTATAGATACTAATAATAATAATTAAATAATAGGAAAACGGACACTTGTTCCTGGTTCAGGTTTATCCCAGCCGAGTAGCGAGTGTGGGTTCAAATAACAAACGTTTTACGTTTAATAAAGACATTGATTTATTTCTGCATTATTTATTTGAGGTGGTCTGAAACTTCACTTTGGCTGTGTTTCTTTAAAATGGAGGAAAAATAGTGCTTCCGTTTCTCCAGTAAATGTTTAACTTGAAGAAACCGCTATACAGTCTATTATTTAAGACTGAACACTAAGTGCTGTGATGTGATTTATCAATCCTGACTTTTCATAACCTGTCCAAAACACTATTGTTTAGAGAATAATCTATGAGAGCTTAGATCTACATTATCTCATGCACATGGTTATTCTTACATTCTAGCCCCGTAATGTTCAATACTCCAGTCTGCTATAAATCATTATCGACAGTGTTCACTCTCAGGACTACTTTAACAATAATATCCACTGCTTAATGCAGAAGAAATTCTCACCATGCCACATAATCTCTTCAGAGAATTCTAAGATCCTGGTTGATCTCCGAGTCATCAAAGCTTCAGCTTTCTGAATGCCTTATGGTAAGACTGGCCAATGCTAGCGTACCACCCTAGCCACCTGTTTTGTTTAAAACTCCACTGGCTTAGCCTGAACACTG
Source organism: Clarias angolensis (assembly GCA_030068255.1). Classification (NCBI taxonomy): domain Eukaryota; kingdom Metazoa; phylum Chordata; class Actinopteri; order Siluriformes; family Clariidae; genus Clarias; species Clarias angolensis. The sequence goes on along the minus strand of JAQKPX010000011.1, from coordinate 631,327 downwards.
CATTGATCCAGAATAATGACTATGATGTTGTAAGTATTTCATGAATGAGGTTTTTGACACGTGAGCAGCAATCCGCCCTCAAACTGTCAGCCTTGTCATCTTTCGCAGAATGCCGAGATTGAAGCTGTGCTGATACGGCAGTGTTGGCAGGTCATCTACTGAAAGCAGTTTCAACAGGGTCGAACTGTTTCTCTTCACAATGTACTTTGGTTCTGTTTCAGAAACTAAATCTTTGCCCCATGGAGACCTTTAGCTCTGATGTATTTGTTCTATTTTTTTCCTTCTATTTCTACTTTGTGATTTTGTTTCATCCTGTCCTCAGCCTCAGCGTACTGTACAGTATGTACCCACTGAACTGGACTTGTCCCCAAAACTGATGCTTAACGGTTTTGTGTGTGTGTGTGTGTGTATGTGTGTGTGTACTTTTATTTACTGAAAATATTCAGTTAAAAACTTGCATGAAGACAGAAAGCATGAACAGTAGTTCATATCACGGATGATTTCATTTAGAAGGCTAGTTTCCAGTCGCTGGTTTACAACTTCAGATGAAGTAACTGTGAAAAATGCAAACTCTGGTTCATTAAATTAGCCGAGGAAAATCTCCTTAACCACTCAGGATTATACGTCAGCCCGGATCCAGATAGAAAAAAAAATGTTGCATTAAATTTTTCATAGCCCTCTGTAATAGTTATAACAATCTAAAAAAGAGTTCAAACTAAATCTGATGTATCCAGCTAACTTTTATGTTTATAAAATGTCACTAAGGTCTAAGAGGTCCCTTTGTCAAAGGTTGTCTTGGTAAATTAATCCGTCTGTTCAGCCATCCATTTATTCAAGTCCCTGGTGGGGGTCACAGAGGCAATAGCCTCTGGCTTTTAACCCTCACCAGATTTAGACTCCTTATGGGGGGATCCGCAGAGATTGCCAGTACAGATATAAAAGGTGAAATGTGGTTAGCGGGTCTTGGGTCCACCCTGCGGTCTCGATTTTAGTCTAATACAGCTCTAGTGCAAATCATTCTTGCAGGGTTCTCCAGTCATCTTATCTGGCTCCATTTTGCTTATCGAATTACTCTGAGACTGGGTTACAGAGCTGCTCAATTGATAACGAAGACTAATCTCAACAATTCGGGTATGAAGCAACTTTCCACTGCCTGTACACGTGAGGACATAGACTGACTGGACATTCCATATTGACTAAGCCAGATTTCAATGTAAGCGTCTAGTCCATGTAAACATGTCCATCACAATCCATCTCAATGGATTTCAGTCCATCATCTTGTAGGTGATGAGTCCAAAATCGCACATCCCCAGGGTGGACAGAAAAACAGGTTTTTCTGTGCAGATAGCACCCTCAGATCATTACCTGGTCTTCAGGACCACTCTTGTCTGAGTGATCTATCCATCACGGGTGGCCAACTGTGAATATTAAGCTTCAGGTTCCATAACCCTGCGGTTAATGGAAATACACACACCCCTATATCATGATCCATGTAGGGGAGATGGAATTTTCACAGTACAAGTAGTCCTTAACTTACGAACATTCGAGTGACGAATTTCTGTAGATATGAACGGACAGCAGTTCTACGAACATTTTAGATGAGAACAAATTGCGGAAGTGGCTCACGTGTATTGTACAATAAATCACTTTGTCAGACTTAAGAACAAATCTGACTTACCAACTTGCTCCTGGAACGGAACTCGTTCGTAAGTCAGGGAAGTCAACAAGTTCTCCTTGCTAGCTAATCACGATCAGTAATACTAGCTTTCTCTGATCGGTAAGACTAAAAGGATTCTTGTTCATGCCTTTCTTCTTTGCACTGACAGTGATTTTAACTGGATTGTATCATTTCTGTATTTTGCGTGACTCCATTTGAAGAGTTTGAAGTTTGCACAGATGGTGCGTAAATTGTACTTTTATGCTATATAACTACTACACGCAATAAGATTTAAAAACATATTTGCATAGTTATCTGTGATAAACACACACATTTCCTTTGCACAGATGTGATTTGTTCATATGGATAAATTTGCCTTACCATATGTGACAGTATTGTCACACTTTATAGTCTTGTCTGTTCATACTTTCCAATTTCCACTTATATTTTAACTAATTTACCTTAAGAATGTAATTTAAGTCAGCCTCGAGACACTGACATACTTTAACAGAGGCACTGTGTCATAATTAATTAACCAATTTTTGTCATCGTAGAGCACATTTTCAGTCTTTGGCGTGGTTCTGAGTGTGAGTATTTCAGAAACCCTGTCATACGCTGATAGACCCATTCATCAGTCTGAAAAAATATTAATGCTGTATGGGCATAATGCTTTATTACTGCGAGGGTGAAGCATTATGTGCAGATTTTTCATTAAAAAAATGTCTGATGTCATGAGAATTTCAGGTCTGGAAAAAGTCCCCCCACCCACAAAAAAAAAAGTTTTACTTGTATTCCATTGTTATTAATGCTTCTAATGATATATTTGCCTGCAGAACCTATGGACCATGTATCCTTATCCATAAGAACAATCTGTCACAGGATGTGGGTCTGATCTTCCTTCAGATTTATGATAATAGACTTTCCCAGCAGATCTGACATACATTACAACTCAACAGTGTAAAAAAAAAAAAACTTACAGGGAGTTCTGGATTTTTCAGTGTTATCACTCATAAACCTGCCTAAGAGAGAGAGTAATGTAATCAGCATTTGTTTTAGCCTCTGGAGGAAAGCGAATGTAGGGAAGGATGAAACGAGTTCCATTCTGAATCAAGGAACAGAAAACAACTCTTTTTTTCTGTTCATTCTGCACCTCCAGGCGCTTTTAGTTATTTTAATCTCTATTCACCATTGTGAAAAACGCACAACAATGGGTCTGTGTTCTTTAGCCTGTCAAATACCGAACTCAGAACCTGAGTGCCAATAGTACTGACACAGAAGCTATGCTTTCCTTCTAAATCCCAACTGGAATTCCAACCCCATTTCCAAAATGTATAAAACTAAAACTCTTGCTTTTATTTTTCAATTGGTTTTAGCTTATGAACATTTGGATTTATTTATTTATTTATTTATTTTGCTTTACCATGATGCTTCAGTGTATTGTGAATCACCAAAGCAGTCCCCAGGTGCCTGATGTAACTGTTCATCCTGTGAGATCAGAGCAGAGTCGATAGTAGCAGGCTGGCCCTCTGATTCTACCATTATAGCTGCTTGTGTCGGTCTGCGGAGGGAGGGTATGAGCTGAGCGTAGGACTGTGAGTGATGATTATCAGGGGCTCATCTGGCTCAAGGGCAGTTAAAGAAAATAAAAAGTGCTCTGCATTATGTTGTGTAAGAAATTTGGAGTAGATTTTTTTGGCAATGGTTTGAATGTTGTTTAATGTTGTGAAATGAGTTATCTTGCTGAACGTGCCTCTGGTTTTGAATGTGGGTTTTTTCCTCAGTACTGGAGACCGTATTGACCTATTTCACCCATTCACATAGAGTGATACATATTGTTAAACATCTCAGTGATGTTACTGTATATTATCATCACCACATGTGGAAAGTTTCACTATAGTCTTTTCTAAGATGTTTTGGATATTGTGATAATTTTATATCGAATTGTTTCATACTTTTATTAAATAATTACAAACCAGTTATTTAAAAGCCTGTGAGAGAGATGAAGCACATGAACTGTATACTGTCAGAGTTGTAGATAAAGGGGTGCATATTTCACATCCAAGCTGCTTTCTTACAAACCTGTACATACTGTATTTCAGCAGATGGTCGCTGCAATCAATTTATTTTATAGTTGTCCAACAGGTGCTTATACTGTAAATCCGCTATACCTATGTATACTTATCTATTACGTCTTATCTGGCCAATCAGGCTTAATAAATTCAGGGAGCGACATTTTTATTCTGTGAGTTATATCGTGTTATTATCCTAGATCCTAATCTATCAATCTGAAACACAAAAAAAAGTTTATATGGTCATAATTGAACCATTCTGGCATATGCATTTGTTCTGTATGTAATACTGCACAGAGAAATCGACACCCATAACAGTAAAGTAAACTCTATCCCAAGTCGAAACCCATGCAAAACCTCAAAAGCAGGTACATTATTGCTTCTATTGCTCGGTTCCTTCTAACTGAGACCACCGAATCCCTTTAAGAAACTCCAGGTTTAATCCCAGATCTCAAAGGAAATCTCATCACTGTGTTCGGCCCGAAACTTAACCGCTGCTCTGGATTAGTGTCACGGTTGACCGAGCAGGTAGAAGACCTATGGGGATCCAATTAAGCTTTGTGGATTGGACTGGCTAAAAATGCAATATGTTGCGGAATTGTCGAGGAAGGGAACAGCATATTTCCAACTTTGAGATTGTCCTCATAAAGTTAAAACTCAAGCTTTTTTTTCCCATTTTTTTTTTACCTTCACAAAAGAGTGGTTTCTCAGGAACAGATTAATGTCCCTGAAAAGAATGCTACTCTCTTATATGAGATAGGACTCGGGGCTTGATGTTCAGTTTTAAATTAGGTTTTAAAACTTAAACTTAAAGTCAAGAACCTCTGCAAATGTGAAAGCTTTCAAATATAGCTAACATAATGATTTGTGTTGCTGTGTCACTGGTTTATGGATAGGTCTTTAAATAAACATTATTTGCCATTAAGACAGACTGATGTTCAATTATTTAATCTCTACCATGCTGCTGCTTCTCCTGAGGCCATGTGTATTTATCAGGTTTTAATTAACAGGTGCTCACTTGGTTTTCTTATTTCATCTTCTCTCCACTGGACGCGCTGGGCGCTCTCGCTTTCCATCACAAGAAATAGAGAATGTTTGAGGTCATTAATGGGAAATAAAATATAACAGTTCCACTTAGATAGCATTAGACGAGGTTTTAGTTACCATCGGCTAATTATACACATTAGGAAAGGTACTGAAAATATTGTGTCCAAAAATAGACAGACATGGAACGTTCAGTTTTCTTCTGAAAGTTGAGAATAGGATGAAAAGATTCAATAGGACTACAACAACATAACAAATATTATATTTAAAAATTTATAAGTATTGTTATAAATTTTTGGCTATCGTTTAATTGTTTAAAATCAATAGTACACAAGCTTTCCTTTGCCGATCAGGTGTGTGTCATTGATGAAGATAAAGACACCTTTAAATAACAATAATACAGTAATAATAATAATAATAATATGTATTATGTATTATTATACATATATGTATAATATGTATTAATAATATATCATTATATATAATAATAATGATAATAATAAATTTTATTCATACGTAATGCACTTTATATTTGAAGCAAATCTCAAAGTGCAACAAATTATTTCGACCCTAAAGCTCTGATAAAAAGATAAGTTTTAGGACCAGATTTAATTTCCGCTGAATTTTTATTAATTGCTTAAGATGCTTTTACTTGAAATATAACGATAAAAGTTTTTATAAATGTTGTGAAAATTGCTGCACACTAGCAAGGAGTTAGTATAAGAATAATTTACTTCTTGCGCTGCCTCCTTTATTTGTTGTTCCCTGAAGTTGTGTTATGGTCTACTTATAATTCCAAACTGCACATAGTGGGAGCAGAGGTCCTTAATACAGTGTGAATAGAAATATTCACATAAATTTTTTTTTTTTTTTTTTAAACTTTTAGTTCATTATAGTCTGCTTGGCTGGGAAATATGAGGTTTTTATGGCAGCCCAGTTCAGTGTGTTGTTTCCACGGGCAGCTGTGGGCACAGCTTGGCATTAATGCAAGAAGTTATGGTGAATATGATGATTGCTCGTATGCTGAATTATCAGGCTTAGCAAATGTATAATTCCTGCCCCATTTATGACTGTCTATCTTCATCAAAACTGAACAGAAAACACATTCAGGCGATGTCTCTGGAGCCAACCCTGGTGCCAGTTTGTCCATGTGGAACAGCAAGCTTCTCGCACGGCTGCTGAGAGCATGTGTTCTGCAAATGCTAATGTGTTGCTTTCTGCATGCCAGGCGGTTGTCAACAACGCAGCCACCAATAAATCATAAAACGGCTTCTATCACTTCACTGGTTCGCTCATTCTCGGCATCATCTCTTCCCTCGGCAGGCTTTCTGGATTCCGAGTGACATGGCTGGCGGTCCCAACAAGCTTGCCGCTCTTGTGTCGTGTGTATGGGTATTCCTAATGCTCCTCGAACCCAGCCTTCAGAATGGGTAAGATCATTGCCTTCCCTCTAACTTCCCCTACACTCACCACCAGCTCTGTGGATGTTTTATAAGTGATACCCAAATTAATAAGACTCTGTTACAGCAGTCAGACTTGGACAATCTGTAAAATGTCATTTGGGGCAGCTGCAGCTGGGTTTAAATTGCTTGTGCCAAACTCACACCAAAATGGATTTTTTTTTTTAACAAATGAGAAAAGTGCATTAGTTTGTAGTGAACTCTATAAACTTTTAAACAGAATCAAGAAATGTGAGGGGTTTCAAGTCAGAGAGTTTAGGTGTATGTACCAGTCAGCTTGCACCTTTAACCATTCATCTCGTAAGATATTTCAGGAAAGGTGTTTTTGTAAGATCTAGAAGTTTTAGAGGTCATGGTGCTATATGATTCATTTCCAAGTATGTAGTACGCCTTGTTCTGTGACCTGCAGATTTAATCACGAGCACTCCGATGCAATAATCCAGCATTCACACCCACTATCGACAAAGCGGCGGGCGCATGTTTTTTTATGTATACATCGCGCACAACACAGAACCATGATTTCTGCATCAATTTATGCAAATTGCATATAAGCGACAAACCCAAACGTGTGGCGTGTAATATGACAGTTTTTCGATTCACATCTACATATTTAGTTCCTACCTGCAATTAGTGTGCTATGTACTGCTTAACTCATTCAGAAGGAAAAAAAAACATGCTTTTGTTATATTCTGTCAGATTTGATCTCCAGTATAACTTTTAAAAACTTAAGTGGCATAAATTGAAAACACAGCATTGATCAAGGATCGATAAAAAAAAAAAACATGCTTATACAGGGGTTGTGCTGGTGTGTGGCAGATATGGCAGGTATAAAAAAAGTTATTGGTACTTTTAAAGCGAGTAAATTGTACCGGAATATGTGAATGACGTTGCGAAAATGTAGAATGCGCAAAATGCTCATTTTATTATTACTTTTTTGGCCATAAAAACTAACAAAAACAATCATTAAAAATGTGTGATCATACTGTATGTATCCGTGCTGTTTTTTGTCCATGTGACATTTTTTTTTGCTCAGTCATGTTTGTATACTGTAGTTGTATAGGTTAAATGAAATTAAATTCAGTTCATCATATAAAAAAAGTAAATGGCTAACATGCTAAAAAAGTATATGTATAGATATGTATAGATAGGCTACAAAAAATGTAGGAAGCAAAGGAAAGGGGGTGACACATGGTGTAGTGGTTAGCACTGTCGCCTTGCACCTCCAGGGTCCAGGTTCGATTCCGGGCCAGGCTCGATTCCCGCCTCTGTGTGCATGGACTTTGCATGTTCTCCCCGTGCTTGGTGGGTTTCCTCCAGGTACTTCCGTTTCCTCCCACAGTCCAAAGACCTGCAGATTAGGCTAATTGGCGTTCCCCAAATTGCCCGTAGTGTGTGAATGAGTGTATACGTGCCCTGTGATAGATTGGCACCCCGTCCAGAATGCACTCTGCCTCGTGCCCTAAGTCTCCTGGGATAGGCTCCAGGCCCCACGCGACCCTGAATACAGGATAAAGCGGTATAGAGAGTGAGTGAGTGAGCAAAGGAAAGAAGTATCAGAGATCGTCGGTAACTCTGTGTTAGGAAATTACAGATAGACTCAAATGCAGGTTGGTTACACTTTAATATCAGAAACCTGATGCAGACAATATCCAAGGGGTAATCCAACTCAGAGTCAGGAAACAGGCAAAGGCTGAGAGATCTACGAACGGGACTAACGCAGAATCATAAAATGAGGCAAAACCGGAATGTATCATAGCACAGAAAATATCGCTTAGCAATGACTGGTGAGAGCGACACATCTTTATAACTGAGCGTCTTTAAATGTTGTATGGCTGTGGGTGGAGTGATGATGTCCAGGTGTGGCTTATTAATACTTGTAGAGAGTGCGTGCTCCGATTGTCTTGTGGTGTAGAGTGCGCTGATTATTTTGTAAATTAGAGGTGAAGAGTGAAGAGCCAGCGTGTGCTGTATACAGGGCAGATCCGCGGGGAATAATTGTGCTCGTGGACAGACGAGGTTCCAAGCCGAAAAGTCAATCCAGAATTGTGGTCGTAAAACGAGATCAGAGGTCGATGATCAGAAATCCAAGAGAGAAAAAGGAGAAACGTGAGTGAGCGTGAAACAGAGCGTGGTCGATATCGGAAAGTCAAGGCAGGTGAGATCACTGAACTATTGGGCATGAGGGCATACAATAATCTGGAGAATGGTTGTTTAATGGTGTGGTTAAATAGATAGAAAGGATGAGCTGAGCTGGAGCGGAGTGTGGATCGGAATCGCAGGTGATCATGACCTGGCGTACCGTGACACGAATGAATTCTTAAATAGATGGCTTAGTGGTGTAGTGGGTAGCAAGTAGGCCTCACACCTCCAGGATCAAGGGTTTGAGTCCTGCCTTAGATCTGTGTGTGGAGTTTGCATGTTCTTCTCGTGCTTGGTGGGTTTCCTTCCACAGTCCAAAAAAAAAATCAAGAGTAGGCTAAATGGTGTTTCCAAATTGCCCATAGTGTGGGTGTTTTTGTGTGAGTGAGTGTGTGCATGCTTGAACCCTCTGATGGACCAGCTTTGCGTTTTGGGTGTACCCCGCCTCTTGCCCCCTGGGAAACGCTCCAATCCTCTTGCGAACCTGTACAGGATAAGCACTATACAGAGTGAGTGAGTCAGTGAATTCATAAATATATAATATTAAATTGTATTCGCGTACATTTGAACTCTTACCTTTGTTATACAGTAGAGACGCTGGATGGGTTCCACACGGCCGCAAGAGACAACAGTAAAAAATTAACTGCAAAAGAGACAACTTGTCATTCAGTAACGTCAACACGACATTATTCCTACGCAAATTGGTTACAGTTATTTTAGAAACGAAAATATAGCAAAATGTTGTTTATTTTTTCTGCACTTCGCAGGATATGGCGTGAGTAACTGCTGCTCTAACTTGGCACGTATGGTCCCGCATATGCAGCAGGTGTCTTTATCATCAACCTCTTATAGCTCCATTACATTCAGTCATACAGTATCTTCATTAAAATGTATTAATTAGAATTTTCATATTAGTATATGAGATAGAAAGGCAGGTGGCAAAGGGACAGATGAGAGGAACGATAAGGTCCCTTTCTACACAGGTGATGTTCATGAGGTATTTGGACCATTTTACACCACGTTAACATGAGCAGAGAAAGAGGACAACAGCATATTGACTTTTGTCAGTGTCACATAAGAGAATGATTACTCTTACACACTTCTCATCTCATTTTCAAAGGAAAGAAATGCTTTAAAAGGTGCAGTATTCTGTTGTCACTCCGGGAAACGTGATAATGAGCCAATTTCTTCTTAGAAGGATGAAAAGAAAAAAAAGTTTCAATATTAGATTGATCTTGATAAAGATGTTTTTTTTCCTCTTCCATTTGTAGACAGTTCACTCACTTACATACATGGTTCAGCTCATTATTGTCTTGAAAATAATTGCTAAGATAAAAAAAAAAAACAACATCTAAAAAACAAAATAGTGGTGATAAGCTAAGTGTTAGTCCCTGTGAAATATATTTTTTTATATTTCCTAATTACGAAAACACAATGTTTATTAGGCTGACCCATTTTTTTTTAACTATCTCAAAAGGAGCTCTAATTTAAACAAGTGTACAAGCATGGGTGGAACATTCTGGAATCTCTACACACATTTTGTATTTTGTATAATAATAATAATAATAATAATAAAAATAATAAATGAGCATTTTCAAACATACCTCAAGAAAATTAAATTAAATTATTTTAATTAATGGCATATTTTTTCCAGACCAAGTAGAGGAAAAAATTTATGGAATCACTCACTGTTGAGGAAAAAATTAGAGATTCAGCAACAACAAAAAATGTCCCAGTTGGTACTTTGTTAATCCGCCTTGGCTTGGATTCTTTGAAGCATGGACCTCACTAATATGAAACAATATTCTCCATTAAGATGGTTCCAACCTTCTTGAAACGCAGTTGACGAATCAGAACAGTATATATCCTTTTATTTATGTCTTTCCTGAAGAAACACTCTTTGCTCTGTGACAAGATGCATTATAATCCTGTAAAATTACTTCATTATCACCAAACCTATTGTCTGTCGAATGAGAAAAGCGTTTAAAAGTTTTCCACTCATGGTTGCCGCCTGCCCTGGTGCTTTACCTAACGTGCAACTCCGTATCATAAATGAGCGGAAATTAGATTGTGTTCTTCAGACTGTGATCTTTATAGGTTTCATTAGTGACACCAGACAAAAGCTGAAGATCACTTTCATCCACACGCCGTGATCGATTCTTTTTTAAAACCCAGCTTAAAAAGTGTTTCTGTTTGGCATTTCTAAATGTAAATGCCATTTCATTCAACAGATTTTTTTTTTCTGACACAAAACGTGACTCTTGTGCTCGCCTATTTGTCTTGTTTGTTTGTTTATTTGTTTTTGTTTTCAAGGCTTATTGCTTTGAGCTTTCTATCCTGATGCTTTGATGTCTTCCTTGGTCTAACCGTATGTTTTGCTTCACATTTGATTTATACTCTCACCAAATTTAGACACAGCTGAATGGGACCATCCAACATCTTTTGCCACACTCCGTGTTGGATTTCTTTCTTAAAAGTTTTTGTTATAATCCCTTCTATTGTTTTAATTGACAACTTTGTTGTTGTGGCAAGTCCAGCATCTTGTTAAGGTCTGTAAGCCCTCTCATTTAACTGCACACTCATTTGCTTTTGGTATATGTTTTAAAAATGCATTTTTCAGGCTGTAACATACTTTTGTTAACAGTAAGTGATTCCAGTGGCACGGGTGGCTTAGTGGTTAGCACTGTCGGCTTGCACCTTTCGATTCCCGCCTTTGCATGTTCTCCCCATTCTTGGTCGGTTTCCTTTGGTTACTCCGGTTTATTCCAACAGTCCAAAGACCTGCAGATTAGGCTAATTGGTGTTCCCAAATTGCCCGTAGTGTGTGAGTGAGTGTTCCCTGTGATTAATTGGGCACCACATCCAGGGTGTGCCCCGCCTCTTTCCCTAAGTCTCCTAGGGTAGGCTTCAGGCCCACCGTGACCCTGAATACAGGATTAAGCGATATAGACGATGAGTAAGTGAGTAATCTATAACTTTTTTCAACCTGCCATTAAATTAAATTCTTTAATGTAACTTATTTAAGGCATGCTTCATAATACCAGAATTAAACAAAACAGTCTTGTTTGTGATTTGTTTATTTGCAAAAAGTAGAAAACCGAGATAAACATCTTTTAAGTGTGGTGCTGAGTGTATACCAGGGGTTATATCAGAGCAGCTGGGGTCCAAGGGGGCAAAACTGGCCAGGCTATTTTGATGGGACTCTCTATACCCTGTCACTCAGAGCGGCGATAGCCAATAGTTGACCATCTATGAGGTCATGTATGCAGAAGAAGGTAGATAGATCGTTTCTTCTTAGTGTGCTACACTGCCAAGTTATTAAGTTGTGACTCTCTGGCTTCACATGATACCCTGTCTGGAGGGTGCATCAATTTTCCTCCTGCTTTCTGCTGCTCACTGCCTTTCAAAGCAAGTTTACTTTCAACCCCTTCAGACATGCATGAATTTAGACCTAATATTAAAATTATGTTTCTTTAATGCATTTATCTGCAAACATCATGAAAGTGAGGGAAGCAAATGTGTAGAGAATATGCTATAAGGCAGCTGGCATCAAGGTTAGTCCTGCTTTGTTTGACAAGGGAGAATAACACATTCCACCATCGCTTAGAGGAGATTAGATGTAATTAATGTCACTCGGATGGCCTGGTGTTGTGTCTTTGTAAATCGGATCATGTGTTCCATACATTAATAAGTCCTCTTCCATTGTGATGCCCCTTAACACCCGCCCCTCATAACCACTAGCTGACATTTTAAAGATGCTGAAAGAGACAAGATAATAAGAATTTTCACCACAAGTCACTTCATCACTCGTGTCATGTCCTTGCTTCAAAAGGTACAGGCTTTTAAAGTCTCAGGAGTCATGCTCCTCTGTGAGTACATCGTCCAAATGCGTCTAAATGACTACTGACACTTCCTTATTGATCGTGGAGCCATGGAATTAATGTTTTCTGGGGGAAATAAAACACACACCACTTTCTGTGCATACTAACGAGGTGACCTCAATCACTCCGAAGTCAAAGCGGGCTGACTCGTGCATGCCGACCCTGCCAAGTACTTCGTCATCACCACAGAGTGTCATTGGGCTTCACCTTCATGCTGCTTCCATCTTCATCTCATTTTTATTTATTTAATTTTTTAATGTAGTGTAGATATTTACCTGGCGGCATGGTGGTGTAGTGGTCCGTACTGTCGCCTTGCACCTCCAGTGTCCTAGTTCGATTCCCGGCCAGGCTTGATTCCCGTCTCTGTGTGCATGGAGTTTGCATCTTCTCCCTGTGCATGGTGGGTTTCCTCCGGGTACTCCGGTTTCCTCCCACAATCCAAAGATATGCAGATTCGGCTAATTGGCGTTCCCAAATTACCCGTAGCGTGTGAATGAGTGTATGAGTGAGTGTGTGTGCCCTGCGAAGGCTCCAGGCTCCCCTGAATACAGGATAAAGCAGTATAGAAGATGAGTGAGTGAGAGATATTTACCTTATAACTCAAAGAAAAGTTTGAACGTAAAAAAGTTTCCAGAGTACTAAAACATTAGTAGTATCCTACAGTACACAACCTGCCTGTTTTTCTGTCCACACTTTTTTTTTTCCCAATCTAAATCAGCATCCCTACAGCGCAGGCAGGAGAGTTTGCTAATGGATAAAGTCGTCCTCGACAAATCCCCTGTATTAGTCATTACAATCTCTCAGGGAACACTCGCATGGCCGATATCACAGCTCGATTTAACAATTCTTCTCCACAATCCATCTTTTACATATGAATGCGCCTGCGTACCGGAGAGCGGCTGATAACCTAACCCTCACTCACTCACTCACACACACACACACACACACACACACACACACACTCATTATCTCCACCCTTTGAAGCACAATCTCAGTTAATGAGCACGGACAGCTCGAGCCTCTTTCGTTGTCTGTTTTGTTTGGGATCAGTCTCAGCACCCCTGGCTAAAGTGACAAAAAATCAATGGCAACATGGGGGGGTTGGGGGGGCGGGGTTTGAGAGCGCCCCTCCACTCCTGCCATCCTGTCATATTGATTGCTCATCGACTCCTCTCCTTTACTGCCCCTTTCTTTACACTACGACTCCTAATCCCAGGCATCAGTGGCACGGTGACCTAGGAAACAAATAGCTCAGTCTCCTGATGGTCAGCGCAACGCCATCATGTTTCATGGACTGTGGGAGAAAGTAATAGTACCAGATGCTCAGTAGTTATCATCTCTAGTTTTATTACCAGTAAGGGGTCTCAAAAGCATCTTTTTTTTCTTCCCACACGCATGCATGAACATATATAAGTTATATAAGTATGGTGACGGGCCAAAGCTATCCCCAGATGTTTTTTAATATAATGACTACAGTCTGGTCAAATGGAATTGGAATAAAAATCTCCAGGTATCATGGCAGTGTAATATCATGTAGAGATAATTAAATCTTATATCACACGAGCCTAGCCAACGGCCGTTATAGCCGAACATGCATGCCACCTATCTTACCGCTTTTCCTGTCCTGAAATCCTTTTTATCTCTGGTGCAGTGAAAATGCAGTGATTTCAGATTCATCATCCGGACCTCTATCATGATTATGTTGTGATGTATGACCCTACCGCAGAGATTACCATGTTAATCACCTCATATTTTTTTTGTGACAGAACCCACAGCAGCACCGTGTTCACTTAGCTGAGTAATAGCACTGTCGAATTCAGACCCCCCTAATTCGCTAATAGTTTCACTGGGCAGCTTGTGGAGCGGGGTCTGATTATGCCCTCCCCTGGCTCTACAGGGGGGCAGACTGCAGGCCAAATACTGAGAACTCGATATGAAAAACTCATATGGCCATGCAATTTCTGAGCCCTTTTCCACAAGCACATTAAACAAGAATGAGTCAGGCTTCCAATATTTTCTTTTTTTCCCCCCCTAGTTGTACCAGAAAAATCAAAAAAGGGCTGAAAATATTCTTCATTATCTAATTCTATCAACGTCTTAGGCTATATTTATCGTGCAGATGACTCTTTTTAATTTCAATGCATTATTAAAATAGTGTATTTCATTCATTGTACATCTTCTTCAGAGCTCTCTTAGAGCTGTGTAAATGTTCAGTGGAGCCAAGGAGGGCCTGTCAAGATTGGATTTTCAGCTTCGGATGTTTTAATCCTCCCTACTGATTTGTCTCTTAATTGCAACAAGGGAAAATCACGTTTTCAAAAATCAAGTTTTGAGAACAGTTGCTCTGTTTCAAAGTACATTTCAATTCTAGTTGTATGTACAGAGACAGCCAAAAGAATTTATACACACTTCAGGAAAAGACAAATAATATGATGAATATTATATTAATATAATATTAATAATATTATCATATCACATAAATATTGAATATGTATAAAAGTTCCTGAAGCTGTCATCTCTGTACTCTCAAACACAGGAACGCAGATGCAGGGAAAAGACAGCTTTTATTAATCGTTCAGTTCAATAACTAAAAAAAAGCAAAAGGAAAACAAGGCACGACAC
>JAQKPX010000011.1:562662-579050 GCA_030068255.1 Clarias angolensis | reverse complement strand
TCCATGGTGGCCTTGGCCGGGGTTTAAACAAGGAGATTAGATTTTTTTCCCCCCCCCCTAATGTGACATCATATAAGAAGAACCCCTCCCCTGGCTTGTTTTCCCATGGCCGTGAATCAGCAGTAGCTCATTTCTATAGACATTGAAACTGCATTTGGAGTAGGAGTGAAGCAGAGCGAGTTTCTGGTGTGAAAAAACGCATTATCCATGGGGTATTTCTGCTGAAGCATTAACACATACACACACACACACACACACACACACACGCACTGATGGAGATCTGAGTCCTGTCTTCACTTGTTAAAGGAATAGTAAAATATGGGACCTTTAAAGTTAACAGACCAGTTTGTTTATTTCCCACAGGAAGCCATTATAGTTATCAGAGATGGATACGGGGGAATTTTTAAGTAACTGTGTGCTATATAAGATGAGCCGGGCGTTAAAATGATGCAGGAAACAAACACAATGAAACCGATTTTATTTAAGTGGATTCTCGCACTTATGCTTCCATTTGTAATTCATATGAGCTCAACTATGGATGCCTTTTATACCAGTCCCATTAAAATCTCCCGAATGATTTCAGAAAAGAAAAAGAAAAAAAAAAAAAGCCCAAGGTCATTTGTTCATCACAGTATCTGTAGCACATAGCCTCATCTCTCGCTCTCTCTCTCTCCCACTCTAAAATGCTGAAAATCTCTCTCTCAGAAAAGACAGAGTGGATGGTCGGTTGGTTTAAACTTGTACGTTTCCATGGCATCTGTGCATTGACAATATGTAGGGAAAAAAATAAAAAAAATTAAATGGCTTGTTTTATACTCCTGAGCGAGGGCTGAGGAAAACATATTCAACCAAGTTTAATCTTTTGAAGTGTGCCTTAAGGATTGCTCATCAACAAGCCTGTAGGAAAAAGCGATGTGATGTTTTGAAGTACAAGGTCAGGCGAGAATCTTGAGTAATCAAGGCCAGTCGTTTGTGAGAATGGAGGAGAGCTTGTCGTGACTCATCCTCAAGCTTAGAGTGCATTAAATCAGACGAGTAGAGAAAAGTCGTCATCAAGGGTGGAAACAGTACTGAGAAATCATCCTTTAATAAAAGTGTAGATAATGTGCCGAAATTGCATTCAGTTTAAAATGTAAGGCAGAAAAGTACTCGAGTGAAAGTCATTACTTTTAAATGGACTTAGCTACTGGAATGTAAATTAGCAAAAAGTAGCCTAGATTAGTGTAATATAGCCAGTCTGCATTAACAGATTAGTTCAAATAACTCGGCATGCTTTTAGACGATGTTCGTGCTCTCTAGGAAGTTAAAGGAGACACATCATATTTTACCGAGGTGGGTTCAGGGTCGCTCATCCTCAGTTTTCACGCTGCAATGCCATGGAATTTTCATCCTCAGGCGTACACGGGTAGCTTCAGTGCTAATTACACTAAACTGCACACTCACCCGGCTGTATGTGACACATACTACTGTACTACCACCCTGATTCATTCTCTCTTTCTCTATTTTCCAGGAATACACCATCGATGTGTTCTTCCGACAGAGCTGGAGAGATGAGAGGCTGAAGTTTGACGGGCCCATGCAGGTTCTCCCACTCAACAACCTTCTGGCCAGCAAGATCTGGACGCCTGATACCTTCTTCCACAATGGGAAAAAGTCAGTGGCTCACAACATGACGACTCCTAATAAACTCCTGCGGCTGGTGGACAACGGGACCCTGCTGTACACCATGAGGTGTGTTCTGATCCCCGATCACTTTATACGCAGAGAGCACACACTGATTAATGTACACAGTCTTTACACTTTGTTTTAGAACATCACTTACCGCAGATTATACAACAGTTTAGTTCTGATTGGACGAGAGCCGCTGAACAGCAATAGGATGTTTAAATATATGTGTGACTGGGCGTGTCCCAGGTGTTGCACTGTGGTTAATTACACTAACTGTCTGAGTCCGCAGTACTGAGGAGAGAACAGCTGCCTGACAAAACCCACATTCACAACCAGTCACAGAAGCACTTTCAGTAAGAACACACATCTGATAACGTTTTCTGATGGCACAAGCTTTTTTTTTTTTTTTAGTAACCGTAAACAGTACATGTGTGCTAGATGAAAAACTGTTGCATATATCGCTGATCTGAGTTTTTAACAAATTATACTCCAATTGTTTTATTTATTGCTCTTTTTTTTTTTTTTACTTTACTGGGCGCAGTACAGAACTGTCTGTCCATAACTGACAGAACGAACCGACATTTGTGTCTCAAATTGCATAATAATTACTGAGTACTAAAATTAACAACTTAATGTACAGCGGGATTATTTGTTCTGTTCAGAGGTCTGTTTTGATTACCGCTCTTATATAGGTTCCAAATTAGCAGCTATTTTTCAATGTCCATGACAAATGTGTGAACAATGATGCTGAACAGAGCCAGTCATTAGGGTTCAAGTAAACAACGAGGCGATACAGAAATTCCACAGAGAAACCTAAACTCGCGTTCCTTAAACCTGAAACAAAGGAAAAGCATTTGTTTTTTTTATGAGGTTTGATTAATTAAGTCAATTGAAATGATAAAACAGGGAGAAATCTCTATCACACAAGCCCAGTGTGTACCAGGATGATGCCACTAAAACCCATACAGAGGAATGTCTGGGAGAGGCTATTTAGGTTTCAGAGTAATGCCTTTTCAACAGCACTGGTTAAAAAGATCTAAGATGGAGCCAGACACTGGAAGCCCCCCAGTCCAGACTTAGCACCGTGAAATGAAAAGTGCTTGAAGAATGAATTTAAGAATTGAATTGTGACTGGAATGGCCAGCAGCCGTCCAAAACGATGTGCCCATTTGCCGTAAAAAGAGCAGGGCAATTCAAGTCCATTGACCTTTATAATGTACCCCAGGGGCTTTCTGTACACACATACACTGTGTGAAAGGTCTGAGTCTGAGTCAGTGGGAGCTACTCATCTGCCCTCAAATTTAAATTTTTATTTTTATTTTTTTTTATCCTGGATCTTAGAAATGACCTTCAACCAGATAATAAGAAAATTACATTAACATATCCTGCCAGTCAAAAGTTCTACAACACATTACAGTACAGTACTGTATTCAACAACCTCAAGCAAAACAACCCCAGGATTATGCTAGTTTGTTTTAGTGCAGTTTTTTTTTTCACTTAAATTTGATGAATCTTTTATGGCTTCTGCGTTATTGTTGAAGTTAAAAAAAAAATAGATTTCCAACCACTATTTAAAAAAAAAAAAAAGTTATAGAAAAAGTATTTGCATGTCAGTAAAGGAAGTAGAATTACATAACCGACCACATTCATTTCAGTTAAGAAACAGGCAATTTTTTTTAAATCTGCAAAAATAAAAGAGAGTGTGACAAAGCTTCTAGATGAGGATGATTAAGAAGATGATTTAAAAAACTTATCAGGTATTTTTTTTTTTTTTAGTATTGTTATTCTTCTTCTTTTTAAAAATTTATTTTTATATAAACTGCAGAATGTGTACCTACAGAAAGCTTAAAAGAGAATTGCCATGACAAGTGTTGGCTTTCATTACAATTTACTTCTTTTTATAATCAGATTGTTTATGTAGAAATGTTTCCTGTAGTGAATTTTAAAGACGTCCTTTCCTAACCTGAGACTTGACAATCTCATCAAGTAAATGGTTCTCAAGTAAACTGAGAACCCGATCAATCTAATCAGAAAGGGGGCGGCGCGGTGACCTCCCACAGGGTTTCCTGGTGGACCAGTGATAAGCACTCTCACTCACTCTTACTCTTATATAAGCACTTTTACTGTCAGGCCTGAGGTTCGAGTCCTAATCAGGGGCTTAATTTGAGAAACAAACAACCCAATACAAATAGTGTCCCGTTTTCTGCAATGTCACTGAATTAATTATGGCACAATGTAATGACAAACAGAAATTCCTGCTGGGTGTCTTATTGTATCGGATTGTATCAGATTATCATTGTATCATTCAAAGACCTCCCTTACAAAATTTTGTCTTAAGAATGAAAATTTTGCAAGAAATGTGCATCGGCATACGAAGCATTTTCAGCACACGAACAAACCGAGCCGAACTTAACCGGACCGAGCGCGATAACACTAACATTACATGAACATTATTGGAAAACATTCGTATTGCAATACAGATTTTCATCTTAAGAACTCGTCTCGTACAAATTAAATTCGTACGCTGAGGTTCCGCTGTAGTTTATTATTGCCTTAAGAATGGAAATCTTATCAAATCCCATATTTTAATCCTGAGGTTTACATTCCTTATGTCTAAGCATTGACACTAAATTTACCACAATATAATGTGTTATCTTTAAGTATGATGTGTGTTTTTGTATGTTTTGTATGTAAAATGCTGATGTTAGACAGAATCGAAGTTATCTTATATTCCCTTGTTTTGTTTTCTTAATAATTTTGCGTTGTTTAGAAAACGTATTCATTATATATGCACACAGATGAAGTAAATATTTCTGTTTTCTGTGTTTCCCTCTTACTGCACATCCGTACTTTACAAGCTGATGAAGATCCAGTAGATTATTGCTAATGTTTGGAATCTTTCTGCTACTTTTAAAGATTTAAAATGAGGTTTTATGGTCTTTCAGAAGGCCTAGTGTGACCAGCTCGTGACTTTGTTGATGTTTTATCCAGTTCTTTTTTAAAAAATCAGATAATTCTTTGGAAGTGTCTCTTCTAGGCGTCTATTTACTTTGAATTTTTAAATAAAAAAATTCTATTTACTTCATGTTCTATTCACCCGCAGTTTGGTTTAGTGGTTACAGCAGTGACGTTAGTGTTAAAGTCACTGGTCATCGTGGCAAAGCGATGGATGACTGGATGGATGAATAGACAGACATGTTTTGTGTTCAGACATTTTGTGTTTGTAAACACAGGCCGTCCTCTAGTGAAGATGTAGAATGTAGTAGATTTTTATATCATATTTGGGAACATGTGATAAATAGAACTATATCCCCGTTCTGCCTCAATTTCCTCTTCCTGCGCTTCTCCACAAGGTTGAGAAGAACGTCAGAATGAGGACGCCGTGATGTCGTGAGCTAGCGCGCCTCGGAGCAGAGGGACGCTGATGGTCTATGACAGTTATGTGCAGAGACATGATTGTATTGTAGATGCCTGTGATGTACAGTCCGTACCGCCTCCTCCCATCCTGCGTGCAGGCGTTTTAAACTGCCTGCTTGATTTACTGTCATATTAAAATGAGACGGATAGAGTGGGCGGGTTGAACGCAGCATCGCGTGGGTACGAAGGATGATCCGATGTACCGGCCGTAATTCCCTATAAGATATGGATTTTGGCTGAACTGTTAAACTGGGCCGGGCAGGAAACTATTTTTAGCATATTGAAAATGTTCCCACTTTTTTTTTTTTTTGCTCGAATAGCTTTATGTCAGTGCCATAAAGAACACGCAGACGCGTCTGGTTTATCGCGCAGTTTGGCTAAGAGATGCAGATCACGACAACTTTCACAACGGCAGCGGAAAATGTTTAAAGACGTTAAGAGCTCATCAGCGTGTTTTAATACCTCTGTGCATAAAACACTTTACAGTTTGCTTTTAAAACCTGACATGCCGTCTAGCAAATGTCACATTTATAGGGCTGGACCTTAAGAGTTATTTGTCGCGCTTAATGCAGCGATAATCTCCTGGTTGGATGATTAATACTTGTCATAAATAATAACCATAACATTGATGTTCAATCTTTTAATCTTTTATTTAAGCATTTTCTCATTAAAAATATTTATTTTATAAAGAAAAACTTTCCCACATAAAAAATAAGTTCTAAGAATGAACAACCCTAACGCTAACCCTGGAATTTAAATAAATCCAGAGTCGTTGTTCTTTCAGTTGCTCCCATAGAGGCTTCGCCACAGCGGATCATCATCCAATCCACACAACAACTTGGCACCGATTTTTTCGGCGGATTCACTTCCTGACAAAAATCCTCCCGTTTTGTTCGGGCCTGGGACCGGAACTGCATGCAGTGGCTGGGGGTTTGGGTGTTGGGTGAGAATCAAACCCAGGCCTTCCACATGGTAGGTGAGAAACCTACCACTGAGCCACCAGTGCCCAAAGTACATCAATAATAATAATAATAATAAAAAATTTTACAGAACCAAACTGAATTAAACAGAAGTTTTACGGAGGAACTTACTCTTCTCTGCCTTTTCTTGGTAACATGACAAACACCTTATTAACTTCGAGAGAGAGTTAAGCCTTTATTTGTCACATATTCATTACTGCACAGTGAAATTGTTTCATCACATATCGCAGTGTAGCCCGGGTCAGAGCTCAGGGTCAGCCATGATACGGCAGACAGGGTCAAGGGCCTTGCTCGAGGGCCCAACAATGGCAACCTGGTGGAGTTGGGACTTAAACCGCTGACCTTAAGATCTGTAACTGAGTGCCTTAACCATCTGAGCCCAGGGGGGTTCACGTCCCCGTAAAATACTGCAGCCCCGGGTCAATGGGTGGAGTGGACAGAGCAACTCCCCTATTCCATCTCTCTGTTCCAAATGTTTTTGGGTTTAATGTCATGACTGACCAAAGTAACCAGAACGGGTTTGGCTTAGTATTTTGGGATTTGTGCTTTTTAACACCAGACTTCCAGCGATGCACTGAAACCAGTGAACATCATTCCCTGCAATAATTAGCTTGTCTCCATCGCAACCTAAAATTCAGGCGATCCCCATTTACAAACCTACACACACACACACACACACACACACACACACCTGGCTCTCATTAACACCACACATACACATCCAGACTAAATGTTTTGCACACAGACCTAGCAAAAATGTTACTAGTAATTCAGTAAGAAAAGCAAATCTCTTTGTCGATCTCGTTAACTTCTTGCTCTCAGATCATAATGAGACTCTAAATGAGCGCTTCATTAAAAGCAGGAGCACTTGGAGTGTAAGCCCCTTAAGCTTATGTAATAATAAGTGTTAACTGTACGACATAAATGTGTGCTGAGACACAAGTTCCTAATGAAAGCAGTAAATATTTTGGCCTTTGGATTAGATGTTAATTGTCATAAATTGTAGTAAACACTTTATACTTTATATTGTTGCTCTGCCTTTTATTTAATTAGTTCCTTGTGAATTCCTTACAAACGAGCACTGCTCTTGCTTTTCTGAGTGTTTAAGAATTCCTCACATACTGTACATTATAGAATATAGGATGGTAGAACAAACCGACATGTGCTGCACAATATTTAATATTTAATGGAGCAGGAAAAAAAAAACAGAAGCAAAAATTCAAGAGATTAAAAAAAAACAAACATAAAATATATATATTTTTAAGTTACTACTGTTTGACATTTTACTGCACTGAGATGAATCTTGTTTTGAATCAAAGTACAGATTTTATTTATTTGTTTGTTTGTTTATTTTTGTCCTAGAATTGGCCCGCATTTATGGGTTGTTGATGCTAATAACACATGATTGCATGATATTTATTACATCATAAAATAATTTATTTTTAACACTGTATACAGTACATTCCATAAAAAGACTTCACATTCAGGTCGTCCCCAACTTGCGAGCGAGTTCCGTTTAAACAGAACGTTCGTAAGTCCGATTTGTTTTTAAGTCCGACAAAGTGAGACTTGTACTCCTTTGACACGAATATACAATGTATAGCACACCAATCCACCTGACTACATCTGCCCCCCCCACACCGCCATCATGTGGCCAAGCACTGTAACCGCACCTAAGGAAATTAATCTCACAGTTAAATGAAACCGTGTTGTCAATGCGCCTTTAAATCGCGAAGGGAATCCCAGACGCCATTTTGTCTCAGAGCTGTTTCCCACTGTATTGGACTGTGAACTCTGGACTGTTTTGTTGAGGATTTTCTGAAATTAGGATTATTAACCATCAGGACAGCTTTACAGGACAGACACTTTCTATCATCGTGCTCCCGGACTGATTCACTGAAACCGGTGAGGTCGAATTATTTAATGAGGTCATGTAGTGCAGCCTCACTGGCCAAAAATTTGGAATAGTAGTCCTTTGTTTTTTACAGTATAGAGCAAATGACACAGAAGTGACCGTGTTCTTGAATAAAATTGCTTTCAGAAACTATTCTACTTTAAATTAAATGTTCAGTATACTATTAAGGTATTAAAGATGTGTGTGTACAGCATGGCGCTGGTAAACTGGACCCGGTTAGTGATGCCATTCTATTGTATACCGTCTCAGACCGGTAGACTTTCTCGGCCTCCTTTTCTTTCAGTTTTTTTTGTTTTGTTTAGTTTTTTTCTAGTACAGGACTGTCATCAACCATGTTTGTCTGTCTGGCGAAGGTGAAAAGGACCATGTCATCAGAGAGACAATTAAGCCCCAGCCAGGTACCCTAAGCCTATTCCGCTGCATTAAAGCATGTCACAATAGACTCTACCTCTGCAGCATTCCTAAACAGAGCTGACAGACACTGAAGAAATTCTTATTACTGTTATAATTTGTCATGACAGGCTCAGTCTAGACTCAGTTTGTGCTGAGGTAGGTCTTACTGTATCTTGCTTTAGAGAGTGACGCAATGGCTTTAAACCATAAGGATTATAAATATTGGTCATTGTTTGGGTTGATGCTTGAGTGCAAATGATGCTATTATGAGAGGCTTAAAATTGTATAGATACAATGCTATTTGTGAATATGTTCAATTTGATCATCGAAAAAAAAAAAACCTGTGATTGAGACCTGTACGTGTACATACAGTCTGTGTTCTTTAATGCTAATAAATACATAATAACCACTGTGTTGCTAAAAGTTTGTGAAAACTTTTCCTTCAGTAGAATTCAGAGACCCAAACCCTTGTCCAGCATGTCGACGCCCTATGCGATTCACAATGAAGACATGAAGACTAGGGTTGTGTATCGTTTGAGATTTTTACAATATTTTTACAGTGCCAAATCGATACACATTATATACAGGTAGTCCCCGACATACGAACAATTTCCGTTCCAGTAACACGTTTGTAAGTCGGATTTCTTCTTAACCCCGATAAATTGAGCCGTATAAGTTTTTTGACACGAATATACAATGTAAAGTATACCAATCCATTTGAATAAATCTCTGTCCCCTCTCCCCACACTGCCATCATGTGGCCAAAATCGGTTACCGCGCCTAAGGAATTAAACCTCACACACATCAAAGGTAACAGTGTTGTTTCTGCGCCTTTAAATTGTGAAGGGAATCCCAATACCTGTACAGGAAACACAGGAAATAAATCTGTGATGGTCAAGGGTGCACAAACCTTTGGTCAAACAGTATATTTCATAAGTAAATGCTCTACTGTTATCATATGGTATAATTACAGAGTGTGCGTTATAAAAACTAGAGGTGCATTCATCAAATCTTTTTCAGTTCATGGAATCTTCTAATTCTATGCATGACTTGTTAATTGAGACATGAGAGACTCGGGGCTGGTTCCCCCCTAAGCATCTCTCCAGCTTCCCTGATTATGAAGCACAGTCATGTATAGTGAATGAGAATTAAACACTGAATTTCTCCTCTGTAGAGACCTCAGTTTACATTAACACACTTTAACATGTCACTAATCCTAAAAGCACTTTGACCCAAAAATCGAAGAAAAATAAATCCATATGTTCAACATCTCAAGGGAAATGATACAGACTCAGCTAAATACAATTGTCTGCAGGACCATCTTACTGTACCTTTGGGATTTTCCTTTGTTAAGTAGCTCTTAACGTGCAACCAGAAGCACTTCGGCTAATTTAAGTTGAAGCATGAAGATGAGAAAAAAAAAAATCAATATACCAGGACACTATTACTATAATAACAGTGTATTATTTCTAAAGGAAAAAAATGACAGCGTCGTCCTGACTGTTAGATACCGCGCTCCCACTTGGGATCGACTTCCGTTTAGTTTCTCTGCTTTCGCTGGATGTGCATGACCAGTCAGTATCAGAGGAACGGGTGTAATTAGTGTTTAAAGGAGATGTTGGATAAACTGTTTACATTGAAAAGATACAGCTACAAAATACCAAAGAAAATGATTTGAGCATTTGGGAAAACACTTATCCCGTGTGGTCAGAGCTGGTGTAGAATTCTAATGATTGGCCAGTTAGCCATCAGTTCCATTTAAATCAAGGCCTTGTGTGTGTGTGGTCCCTCTCCACCACCACCATCAGGGCGCCTTGGTCTCTGTCCAGATCTTTGATTTTAGTGAGAAAATGATTAAACTCGGACTCGACTCGTATTAGAAAGTGAATTGGACGTGCCCGGTGTTTTGTGTTGGGAGCCAAAGAAGTGTAGAGCTGTAAAGCGTTTCATGAATATGTTTTTATTCCTGAACAACCCCTCAGACAGGGTTTCCTTCTTTTTGGTTTGTGTGATTACAGTATGTCCAGTATATATATATATATATAAAAAAAACAGACCAATTGGCAAATGCATTCATTTTTCTTCTAATTAAAATAACCTAAGAGGTGATTATCTGTCTAATTAGGTTTTGATATAAAGTTTCTATAAGTATCAAGTATTATAGACAACATGATGTAGCCTTAGTTGTTTATTTGTGGATATAGTTTACTTAACGTTCATATACAGAGTGAGCCAAAAAATGTATACACACTTCAGGAAAAGAAAAACCTTTATAAATATTTTAATACTAAATTTGTATTGTTATATGTTATATGTTGATATATATGATAATAATAATATGATAAAGATATTAATATAATATACATTATGCTATTTTTCTTTTTCTAAAGTGTGTATACATTTTTTATTTGCCTGACTCTGTATTAAACTTCTTTTTAAACAAAATCTCCAAAGTGTGTCTGTTTATGTTGCAACTAAAAACAACTCAGATCCCGCATTCTATCTTGAATTTCTTTCTGTTTCACTCCTTTCTCAAACTTGCTGTTTCAGTGTCTGTAGTTTTAAATGAACTGCCCTATTTCTCTAACCAATCAGAACACTGGGAGCAGAAACAACAAGCTTTCCCCACACACATTTCTGACGAGCAAAATAAAGGAAAACTATATTAAAGAGCGTTAATTTGCCAAGGCATCCCAAAAATTTTGCAATATAAAATTTTAAACACAATTAAGAGCTAAAGAAGGTTACAGTAGGTTAGCCATTACTGGTTAGCCCCTGTCTGCTAACTACTCACCTAGCCCTTCTTACAGTAGGAGCTTAAGATCGCTAGGTTAACCGTGTTAGCTTTAATTAGTCTCTTATTAAATCATTAAAGTGTTAATTAAAGTTTTTGCTGGTTATTTTTTATACTGTTTTTTTCCTCCTTTTACACCTTACTGTACCTCTCTCACAGCACGACTTATTTCATCAGGTGGTCTTTTACGGCAGAAAGCGCACAGGGACCAAAACAACCCATAAACGCGGTACATTTCGCAGTGAGCGGAAGTGTTTATGAGTTTTCCCTTTTCATTTTTCACTGAGTCCAGGGCTCATGGAACACTCACACGCTCTACAGTAGGTTTTGTGTTAACTTCCTGTTTTAATATAAAATTCACTTTCTGTTCACATTTCCGTTAAATAATGCTTATCATAACACAGCATAAATATTATAATGGTAAGGATCGATATATTTATTATAAAGGAAGACTTTATTGTCGGGGGGTTGTGAGTTTAAATCTCGAGAGAGACCACGCTCTCACTGTAGCCAGTCCTAGGCTTGTGTAAGTTTTCATATGAGGAAGAATGCTCATTGTGTGTTACGCTGCCATGTGATGCAGCACGAGCAGCAGGTTGAAAAGACACGACTGGCTGACTGCACTTATGTCAGACATGTTATGCTGCAATCCGTTGTTCTCCAAACAGATATGGCTTCATGTTAATTTTCCCAAATTAATATATAAGGTAAGATAAGAAATTTCTACATTACAGCAGCAAAGAAGAATGTGCAAACATACTGTAAAGTTGTACAATGTATAAATACAAAAGAAAAAGAGAAAAACTAGACAATAGTTGCACTTCCAATCAAATTTCACTTCGTAATATAATATTGAACAGTTTAAAAAGGTGTTATTGCACTGTTGCAATTGCACAAAAATGTAAGATATTGTAACTATTGTACCTATATTTTAAAGTTTAAGATTAACAGTATATTGCAACAACAATATATAACAGAAATTGCTCCTTCAGACACTTAGCGTAGCTACAGTACCATCCTCCTTTCTACCACCTCTTGTACAGTGTCCAAGGGAATCCCTACAACTAAACTGTAATTTTTTTATCAACTTCTTCATCAAATTCTACATGTTGAAGTTATGTTCAAGTGCTTTCGACTCAAAAAAAAAAAAAAAACACACCAGTCGCTGGAGTGAGATCATATTTGTTTGGCTAGGATCTAAATTAGATAAATATGTTAATATGTTCTTAATTAATTAGTTCTGCGTCAACATACTGTATCTAATGGATTCGACTGTCTTGTTCGGCTTTGCTGATAAAAATGATCTTTTTCACAGTCATCTTATCGCGTTAGTAAAATTAGACTGAAATCTACAGAATTACTTTATAAATGTTTGAGAAATACTTACAGAGATGTTAAAACATCCTTCCACAACATAAAATCTCTAAATCAAGTTTTATTAAGGATAAAACGAAGCATATGGTTCTCGCTGGCTGTGTGTGCTGCCATATTGTTGTGACATCGGTTGTGTTTTACGGCAGAGAACTTGGGCCGGGCGTATATCGCTCGAGTTCCTGAATGATCATTACTTTGGACTTTTTCATGTCAGAGGTCAGAGTTTTTTACAAGATGCAAGTACAAGGTATTAGACAGAGCTGGCTAGCGGAAGAAAAATTGGAAAACGACCAAATGAGAGGAAAAAAAAAACATTCGACACATGTCCATTGTGTCCTTGAAGTGAACAGTTGCGTTCAGCAGATGCAGAATGGTTTTGATCCATTACAGGTGCAACCTAAACCGAGATGGAGGGAAGCATGGTGCTGCTCCACCGCTAACACATGTGTTCCTGCACACCTTCCTCCCTCCCCGCCCGCCGGACGAGATGTGATTTATCGAGGATCCGTTCGGTTCGACAGAAGGGTGAAGAGCCTGGATGAAGCGAGCAGCACTTGTCAAGAAAAGTAGCAAAGGAAAATTAATGAGGAAGTGTGACTCGGCACTGAATCACACCAGAACCCGTGTGTCAAGCTGTTTCCTTTCTGGAGGAAAGTAACATGCGGTGGAGAAAAGCAAATAAACGCGAACCTCAAAGATTTCCTTCAGCTTATTAAATTTAAGAGCATGTCTGAAGTGCCTGGACAGGCTCGGCGCTCCGTAATCACGTTCCTCACTAAATCTCTGTTTGACGTCGGGGGGGGTGCGAAAGGTGACACAGAATTGAACAGCAGTAAATTTTTAGACATGCGTTGATGGATTAATTGAAAATTAAAAATATTGACGTAACCTCTTTTGCCCCGGTGGGCGCAACCGGGATATTTATCAGTGTTCTTAATTAAATTGCCCCAAAGTGGTTTTTACATCCTAGATCTTTCCTGATGCAAAGGGAGAAGTGTAAGGCATAAGGCTTTATATGGTTTGGCAGAAGAAGTTGGCCACTGGGACCCTTTGGATGTGTTCAGTTACCCTGACCTCTCAGTGGCATTCATATCCTGTCTGGGCAGCCAGCCGTGGCAGTTTGTTAGCCTGGGATTAGCTGGCAGTTGGGGAGCACGGAGAGCAACCTGGCTGTCCTTTCCTCAGCCCAGCCCCCTGAGCTGGCCCTGACCCAGCACTCAATACCGGTCCACTCAGGTTAGGATTTAATTGCATGTTTTGAGCTATAACAGGCTGTAACTTTAAAGCCTATTGGCAAAGTGCTGTCACAGAGCCAACACTAACCCATGTATATAATCTCCTGAACTGGGTAAAAATCCCAGGAGCATTGAGAGAAAGGACAAGGTTGTGTCCTGTGGTTTCGGAAGCATCAAGGTAGCTATTAATAACCCCTGCAGTTGTAATCGTCACATTTAAGGTGTGAAGTCCTCTCACATTCACGTATCACTCTAAGAGTTTCTACCGGAGCTCGCAGTAATATCGAGTTCCCTTTCAGTGCAGCGAGTTCGATGTAATCCTCTCAGAGGAAATCCCTCGAAGACATCAGATATGACCGGTTCAGCAGCCATTATCATCAGCGCTAAAGCTTCTTCTTTAAACATCCCTTTAATGATCGGTCTCTCCGGGGATTTTCTAAAGCCATGTCTTATCAACTTCATTACAGACCAGGACTGCATCATTACAGCAGTTATTTAACATCTACTATAACAAACAGGAGGAGAGGTGTTTCGTATGGACTCCTGTTGTTGAAGCGTCTAACGACAACCCAGTGCTTCATATAAACTATGTTAATACACTCAAAGCGGAGGGTGTGGGACAAGTATTATTAACACTGAGTGACCGAATAACCTCGGGCTCATTAAGCTGAACGATTGGTTCTTTTCAAACGAGTCTTTAACGTGGCTCAGAAGAACGAGTAGTCTCAGAGAGTGATTCGTTCATTTTCTACTGCGCAAAGTATCGCAAAATCTCCGTAGGTTATGTACAGGAAACATAATTGAGCGGTTCATGCGTCTTCTGGTCCGAGTCATTCGTTCTTTTGTCACGTGACTCCCATGCAGTGTATTAAACAGGAAACAGAATTGATCGGTTCTTCTCATGAGTCTTCCTAGGTCCGATCCTTCGTTCGTTCTTTTGTCACGTGACTCTCAACGAACGACTCAGACCAAAAGATATGAGAGCTGAGCAGCTCATTCTGTTTATCATAATACGTCCTTTGCTGCATTGTAATATTTTCATTACTGTAATGTAATACATATATATACTGTAGACATATTGGGGGTCCGTTTATTGAAAATGTAACATTTAATTTTCTTTCTAAACAAAGAAAGATTTTGATGAATGAAATTCAAAGAACCGAGTCACTAAAATGATCCAAACTTCCCATTATTATTGCTTATCTTTTTTTTGTTTTGTTTTTCTAGTGCAGTGATGGATGCATACCTTTTGTCCATGTGAAAACATGTTGTATAGACCATTACCCTTCTATGCTATGCTAGTGGACTAAAAATAAGTGTTTCCAAGCAACAGGCTTCTGACACAAACTAATACAACGCTACTAACAGCCCTGAACCTGATCTGCCCCTGTACCCATTCCTGTTCTCCTCCACACTTACTTCCTCCACTCAGTGACTGCACCTTCCCTTAACCATAATTACAGAGACTGGTTATTGCTGATTGGCACACTGGGGGAAAAGTGCACAGGGGTTTTATATAAAGACCTCACTCAGCCTGGCTTTAGGGCAGAAAGAAACCAAAACACATCCTCTCTATACCTAGTTCACTTCTGGAGTTCAACAGTTCCAAATAAAGTCTCTTGTTTTTGACACTGATACCGGTGGGACACGGTGTAACGAATCCCTTGGACATTCATCAAAACATGCCTAGTGCACTGTTTATAACTAGCCAAGCAGTGGCAGTCTCTGTGACTGCGAGGAGGCTTGTGAAATATTGATTTTTCTTTTTCCTGCTCATGATTTATTGTTTTTTTTTTTGTTTGTTTTTTGTTTGTTTTTTAAGTCATGATACATGATTTAATTATCCTGAACAGATAGCTAAAAAAAAAAAAAAAAAAACAAGAAAAAATTATTTCTGTCATTTCAGGAGTAAAGTGAGTAGCAAAGGAAAAGTAAAATTATATAGAGCCGATTAAACTGTTATACAGAACAAGTTCAATAATCCTAATTTGTACGTCTCTGACTAAAATAACCAGAGCATTAATTTTATCATTTAACTCTTGAATGAAAAAGTTTCAACAAAAAAATGCATTAATTTCCTCAAACAATTTTGTTATTTTCTACAATTTTCTAATAATAACGCAGGTATTGCCAATATGAAACAACACCACTGGAATTAAGCACCAATCAAAAAAATACTTAAACAAATCAGATTTATCTTATATAGTAGGTTCCCTACATAAAAATGAGCTCCGTTCCCAGAGGCTCGTTCATAAGTCCAATTTGCTTGGAGTCCAACAAACATTGTCTAGGTTCTACTGTATGATAGTAAAACAATCGGCTATTCACAGTATAACACAGAGTGTCTTACCTGTGGGATACTGAGAGGACGCTGGCGTGCATGTCGCCGCTTCTTGGATCCGTACAGTCAGGTTTCAGTTACTTTTTGAACTCTGGTCAAATAATCCTGCTTGTGACAAAGTTTTTCGAGCTGTTGCTTTCTCTGTGTCTGCTACTACAATCTAACTCGCGATTGCCGGACACTGCTTCAGTGATGCTAATTATACCAATGTTTACAAACTGAATTGTGGATTAGTTACCTACCGTGTTCTCGGTGCACGGGATCTGCTGCG
>JAQKPX010000011.1:473226-483444 GCA_030068255.1 Clarias angolensis | reverse complement strand
ACTGATGGTTGTACACAGTCTCAGCTGTTTATTCTATTTTATTTTATTTGGTTGTATAATATATATGTTTTTTTTTTATTTTTAAAAGCCTAACCAGGGACTGGGGCTGCAAATTAGCCTTTGGCCAGAAGCCTATATGTACTGTAGAGCATCGGCTGCATGAAATTGTAGCAATGTTACACTGCATTGTCCCTGTTAAATAAACTAATAAAAAATAAATAAATAAAAGTTGGATTGAAGTCAAAGGAACCAGAGGTGAAGGTGCTTCTGACGAAGAGAACAGAAGAAAAACAAAAGTTGCTCATGCAGAGTGAACTGTGCGGATGGGTTCTCTCAGTGACCTCAAGACACTCCTTAGTTAAAATCCTTATAAGATTCCACCTCGCCTGGTTTCGAAGGAGCAGCGACTCTGTGCGAGTTTCTATCGCTACCCACGCTTTCATCCGGAGGTGAGGATGGTGGTGGTGATTAACAGAGAGCTTTGTTGGAAAATAAAACCTTTACACCTCAATCCTGATTTCACTGAAACTGCAGTTGAAAGCCAAGACCAGAGGGGCTTTAGAGTCAGTCTGTGCCTTTGTCCTGTCCAGAGGAACAGCGAAATCCTCTTTAGTCTCATGGTTTGTTCTCAAGGGAAAGGTAACACATTTTTTTTCCGACTTGACTACGCAAACACCGGCCTGTAATGTCAGAACAGTTATGAACCATGAGGAAAAAATGCAATATAACACACTTCACTCGGCTTCAGAATCACGGGATGGTGAAATTTCACAACTACGTCATTCCGAGTTCTCCCCATGTCCCACTGCAGAGCCCGGGTGTGGTGATTTACTCTAGTGCGAGTCGGAAGAAACTTCAGGGAAGGTGTTGAAGGGAGCATAAAAGAAGTGAAGTATCTGTAAGTCAGGATGATTTATTCAGCACATTAGCATAGTAATACCTTTAGTCTAACGTCTAACAGCAGCTCTACAAAATGAGATTCTGATTCAGGTGATTACTCTTCCTGGAGTTTACAAATATTCCCCTTAGTGTTGTGAGCCGATGTCATGTACAGTGTATAAGACCGTGCACATTCTGCCACGGAGGTAATTTAGCTTGCGCTAGTTAGCATTCATAATTCATTTAAGTAACAAAAATTTAACAAGGGATTTTCTACAATACGGAATCTCATGCTTGTAGTTTGAGCTTTTCAAGACGTGTTTGGGTCTATTTATTTCACATTTTTGTTTTACAGTATAACAGGTTCACAAACTGGTTTTTATTTTGTAATTAAAGCTCAGGGTATTTTAGGCGAATTTGTTTCTCTGTTTTTATATATATAGAGTTCAGGATTGTGTAGTATACAGTGACATTGCATTTTTTTCAGCACAAAATAGGCATTTACATTTAGGCATTTAGTAGACGCCCTTATCCAGAGCGACTTACATTTTTTATCTAATTATACATCTCAGCAGTTGAGGGTTAAGGGCCTCGCTCAAGGGCCCAACAGGGACAACTTGATTGTTGTGGGATTTGAACCTGGGACCTTCCGAACCGTAGTCCAATGCCCTAACCTGAGCTACCCCTGACTATGATGGCAATATAAACTGACTATAGGCAACATGATGAACTGAATTTTTCTTTATTTTAACCAACTATACAAACATGACTAAGCAAAAAAAAAAAAAATGGGTCTCACAAGCAAAGATATACAACAGATACACATGATCACATGTCTTGGTCACATGTTTCTATGACCAACAAATAATAAATTTTTGTGATGTCGTTCCCATATTCCGGTAGTGGTAAAAATTTACACGTTATAAAAGTATTGATAACTTTTGTTCTAACCTACAAATATCAGAAAACCCAAATACACAGTTTGAAGTCTGAAGCAGACTTCTTAACACACCCCCTTTAACACACACCAGCAAGGCTTCCATATAAACACATACATATTTTTTTAATTGTCATTGACCTATGTTGTGGTTCCATGCTGCTTGAGTTTTAAGGGTTATTAAATGTGAAATAAATATCTCAGACCACATCAGTCCAGATGTTTATGTACATATTTGAAGTATTTGAATATTAGGATCATTATTTTGATGTGTACATTAACATGTATTTGTGTTTTTGAGACTTTTGTTGAATCTATCTGATTGAAGTGACCAATGAGGCAGACATTAATAACTGTAAGAGCTGTAATAATGGTGTGTTGTGATTTCTGTAACTAAAATCGCAGACCCACTGACTGTACTTTTGAGAGCCACTTGTTCTCTAACAAATTCAGCTTGCTAAGAATGATTTCTGCATGGAAAATTACAGTACGTTTATGGATATTAAGAACTCATTACAATTACAAAGCCTTGTGTTAGATCAAGTACCACTTGTTTATGTCGCACCACTGCAGCTTTGCTAGATGTAACTGAATACATGTACATTAGTAATTTTTTTCCCCCTTGTCTGATTATGCCTAGTCGTGTGTCTGTCCGGGTTCTAGAGGAGAAATGAGAATGAGAGCTTGAAGGTGGAATGAAGAAAACATCATCCATTCAGCCATTATCTATAGCTCTTATGTAGGGGTCAGGAGGGATGAGGGGGGAATCCAGGTTACTTAAAACTACCCATAGCACTACACATGATAAGGTTGTTTAGATAATGGATGGAAGGTCACGCAGATACAAAACAACATTACACACCAGTCGTCCATAATGTTAAAACCACCTGCCTAATATTGTGTAGCTCCTGCTAACGCTCTGAGCCATAAGGACCTCAGCTCCAGGGTGTGCTGTTGTATCTGGCGCCAAGACGTTAGCAGCAGGTCCAAATCCTGTACGTTGCTTGTATCTCAATCAGATAGAGATCTGGAGAATTTGGAGTCTGATTCAGACTGATTTAACTAGAACTTTCATGTTCCTCAAATCTATCCTGCTGGAAGAGGACACTGCTATCAGGGAACATAAAGGGGTGTAACTCGGTCTGAGGTTTCCAGCAGAACATCACCCAGAGCATCACACTGCCTACGCCCGCCCATCTTCTTCCTATAGTGCATCCTGGTTCCATCACTTCCCCAGACACCAGGCCGTACACATGATGTAAAAGAAAACGTGATTCATCAAACCAGGCCACCTTCTTCCATTGCTCCGTGGTCCAGTTCTGATGCTCACGTGCCCATTATAGGAGCTTTCGTTGATGGACGCGGGTCAGCATAGGCACTCTGAGCTACGGAGCTCCATACGCAACAAACTGCGACACACTGTGTGTTCTGACTCCTTTCTATCAGAACCAGCGTTTACTTTATCAGCACTTTGAACTTCAGAAGCTCTTCTGTGGGATCGGACCAGCTGGACTTTCCTTTGGTCCTTTTTCCTGCTTCCAGAACTGACTGTTCCGGCGCTGCCTGATATTTCCCGTCCCCTGACAGGTGACACTATAAAGAGATTGTCAGTGTCTCTCATGTCCCCTCTCAGTGGTTTTATGTTATGGTGTAATTATATAATCATAGCTTTTTAGACAGGCTGTGATCTAGTGAAAGAGTATCAGGATAAATTTACTGATGGAGACTTGAAAGCCCTTCTGTAGGTCGCTCTGGATAAAGGCGTCTGACGAACGCTCGAAATGTAAAACAAACTGGAGGCTGAGGAACGGTCAGAGAATTTTGACTTCTTTTTTGTGGGGATAGCTGTAGGATTCGTATTTAATTTCAAAACAAGTAGAATGTGACTGCCAGGATGTCTGACACCAACAGGTCCAGTCCTCTAGGTTTGACTAATGTTTGCCTCAAATGACATTAAAATATACTTCAAATATAAAGAAAAGAAAGAAAAAAAAGATTGAAGAAAATATATTCCAGCCGTTATAATGACCTTGCTCCTGTGTGGATCGATTCCATGATCTAATCAGGTCATCTTCTGTTCATCATGGGTTTGTTTTTCCCCCCAAGTTTGTTTTGTCTGGGGTTTAAATAAACAAATTACATTCTCCCTCTGATGTGACCTCATAGGGCAGTGGTGGCTCAAACGTTTAAGGGGTTACTGATCTGAAGGTCGGGGGTTCAAGCCCCAGCAAAACAAAGTCGCCACTGTTGAGTCCTTGAGCAAGGCCCTTAACCCTGTCTGCTCCAGGGGGCGCTGTAACCTGGCTGACCCTGTACCCTGAGCCCAGCTTCCTATCTGAGAAGTTTTTTAAAAAATCATGTAAGGTACATGTGACAAGTAATTGAATTATTATTATGATTATTTTTTTATTAGAAGAACCCCTCCCCCGGCTTGTTGCTCAAACAAAGGGAGATTCTTGTTGAATTTTTCACAATGCATACAAACATACGAACATGTATGCACCCTTATTTTTTATTTTTCTGAAAAACATGATGAAATCGATCAGAAGGACAGAAGTTCAGATGATAAACTGTCGTCTCTTGTGCCGAGTGTGTGCCTGTGTATTCCCGAACGTTCCTGTTTCCAGCAAGTAGAAAGAAATTCTCCATTAAATGACTGAAACTTGCTCTCAGCAGTCCTTCAGCAGTTCGATTACGGCGTCCAGTTGTTCACCTCGGAGGACATACAGCTACAGTACACATACTCGGAACAATTCTGTTCTTTATGGTAAATTTCACTCAAGCTGTTTCAAACAAATTCTCCTGATTGAGCGAAACGTGTTGCTCTCCGTCCGGTCGCTGGCACTCGGCAGTACAGTGGAGGCCCGGAGAGTGATTATTTGCTTCACTGCTGTTGCTGTACTGTCTCACAAGCTGCTTTATGTCTTTGTGTCTCTCCATCTCCGTCTCTCTCTGTCTCGCTGTAGCCGGCTCAGCTAGTTGAAAGAAAATACCCAGGAGGAGGGAATAAGCAAAAAAAATAAATCAATCAATGAAGAAACTGTTTCCGTTCAAGCGCAGATGCCCAGGTCCAACCATTCTGATGAATATTTCTTTTCCACTCGCTTTGTTCGCTTTGAGAAAAGTCTGGAAAATAATTGCAAAGAAATTCGCATCGCTCCCGCCGGTATGCTCGGGACGGCGGCTTTGCCTCAGTCATGACTTTTGACTTTATTTTTACTTGCTGGCGCACGCTGAGAAAATAAGCAAGCGCAGGACGATGAGCTGACGCCAGAGTTTTATAACTTTTCTAAACACATTCTCGCATTAGCATAACCATTTACATGCTTTTTGTCGTTCGGGCTCCCAGCAGGATTCCGTAAGGATGTAATAAACTGCTGTTATTGAGGGAATACACTACAACCGTGATCTGCATTAAACTTTATTGCTTGTGCTAGTTCTATAAATTCACATCCTTGTAGAAATATAATGAGATTTTTGTAAAGTCCAGAATGCGGCTCTAAATACTGCAGCGAGCTAATTCACCGCATGAAGCATTTTACACAGCTGGCAATATTTTACATATTATTTAATCGGCCAGGATGTGATTTGTAATGCTAATCGCGCTCCCTGGTTAGCGTGAGCAATAACACAAGCTCAAAGTAATGAGTGAAAAGCGCTCGGAGAAACGAGGTGTTCCTGCTGCAAAGCTGTAAATAAATAGATTCATTCGTTCCTCCGAGCACCGAACTCTCCATAACCTCGGGGTGAAGTCGGTTCTCATACGCTAAAGGCAGTGTAAAGCCCGCAGCACCTTTCTCTCAGGACGGCGCCGAGAAAACGGATCAGAACGACTGCAAGGGTTTCGATTTTATCTTCTGGTTTTAGAATGAAACATTACACACTAACCGGCCGCTTTATTTATTCATGCATCTGTCCGATCAGCCAATCACGTCCCAGCAGTTATTTCATCCAGTGCAATGCGTAAACATCATGCGGTGGTGGTTAAGAACTTCAGTTAAAGTTCAACTATAATGTAAAGTTTACTTTTCAGTCATGTTTAGATGTTCAGACAAATCTCCTGTCTCTGTGTGTGTGTGTGTGTGTGTGTGTAAACAACAAACCTTTTTTAATATTTTTGTATTGGCTCAGCCTTAGACAAATAACAGTTCTTCCCCATAATGTGACCTTATGTAAGAAGTGCCCCTCCCCCATCATGTTGCGCTGCTGTTCTCTGTGGGTGTGGCTCAGGAGTAGCTCATTTACATAAACACTGAAACAGCTTGTTTGGAGGAGGATTGAAAAATGCATTATCTCAGGGATGTTTCAGTTGGGGCATTAACACACATACACACATACACACACACACACTCAGGGGGTGCTCTGAGAATGGTGTTAACCTGCTAAATATGGGACCTTTTAATGTCAGAATAGATGAGGATTCTTCAGCAAGCGCTGACCTCCTGTGATTATTTTTTTTTTTTCAAATGCATAGGAGCCTCAATACAGGAAAAGGACGAATAAAACAAAAAGAAACGTCCAGTCCTTCAGGTGAAAATGTCTTATTCATGAGACAGACAGAGACAGGGGGTCCGATGGAAATGACCCAGACCGGTTCTAGTTGACGGGAAGTCTATGGTGTCTCAAATAACTAGACTTTACAAACGCGGAAAAGCACCTCAACATGTCAAACCTTCAGGCAAATAAGCTAGATGAGCAGAAGACCACATCTGGTTTCACACCTGGCAGTCAACAACAGGAGCAAGAGTCGATATCAACACCGGAGCTAGAGATGTTGAAGATTTGAAAAATATCGTCTTTAACATTCCAGGTTGGTTTGGGGTCACGAAAGCTGCGCGTTCGGACGACTTCTGGCCAAAATCGTGTCATTTAAACATCTCATCTGTCACATTATAGGGAAAAGGATCAAATCTTCCATCTGTGCCACACACACACACACACACACACACACACTCACTCAGCGCTAATAGAAGAGATAAGTGGCGAAACATGCAGAAACATCTTGCTTTCACATCTACACTTTCTCTCCGCTCGTCCATAAAGAAAGGTAGAATAACCTCCTCAAACACAAAGTGTCTAATTTCACTCTGCCTTTCAGAAGATCTGTGGAGTGTGTGTGTGTGTGTGTGTGGGGTGAAGGAGCATTGTTATGTGGAGCAGGTGATTACCTGTTTCACATCCAGTGGTTTTCTGCCCAGAGGTGAATAGCTGGAGGGGGAGCTATTGTACGCCTCCGCCGCTTTACAAAGCCAAAAGAGAAGGTGGCAGCTGATGGTTCCATTGCTGGGGATAATTTGTCTCGTCCGTGATGCTAATGCTGCCAGATCTCTCTGTATACAGCCTCCAATTTTCTGTTCTGCCATTTAGAGAAATTCTCTTCACTCCTGATAATTAGATGCGTTCCTGCTTCACAAGACAAAAACGATTCCTTTTAACCCTTTCATGCGTGATGTCTCCACCTTACACACGGCCTAATTTAAGCTGTAATTTTACATTTTTATTCTTTTTCTGGTGAATAATAATTCTTTTTGGATACCCTTCAGCTTTTTCTCTTTTTTTCTTTCTTTTTAAAATTTTTTTTTTACTAAAACCAATTTGTGTTTAAGTCTATAAAGATTATAATATTTAATATATTATACAAATTGAAGTTATTATAGAAGTACTATCTTGCATGTAGTGTTTGATTCTTTATCCCACACCTGGACAATCCAGTGGTTTTTATCATGCGATGTAGAGAACGTCCACGTTCATGTGACGTGTTATTGAAAAGATCGAAATCGTTCCTTCATGCTGATCCTGATTGAGTTCTGATGGAAGGACACGAGCTTTTTCGCTTTGATGGGAATATTGTGAACTGTGCACTTCATAACACCAGTGACAGTTTAGATAATAAGATCTTCACCTAAGAGCCATGCAGATCGGATGTGGTCTCGTCTCCGAAGCCAGAGATTAGTGTGTTCCAGCAGGGGGTCTGATGGTGATTAATAGGAGTCTAAGTGTTTTTGCTATTAGGAGCGCTGTTCCGGGGAAATGGAAACGCCACAGCTTGCCAAATCAAATATTAGACTGGTTTCTTTGTGCACAGTGATTAAGTAATAATATAGCGATAGTATAATAACGCCGAGCAGCAGGAGCGGCTCGTGAGGCAACAGGACAATAATAACAGGAAATGAGATCATACATCGCAGGGAAACGGATTCAAAACAAGAATAACACTATGATTTTTCAGCTCTACAGTGTGTGTGTGTGTGTGTGTGTGTGTGTGTATACTGTGTATATAAAACAATTGCATATTATTTCTTTATAAACATGCACTCCGGATTCGTCTGTTATCCGTGACGTTTGCGGCGCTCCTGAGGGAAATAAAAGCCGGTCAGTCGGCTCTCTGGCTCGGGGCTCGGCGACGCCCAGGAGGTGCTGTTTTATTTGCCACAAAAGAGAGAGAGAGAGAGAGAGAGAGAGAGAGAGTCAGCACAGATGTGTTTTTTTGAATTAGACCACTGAGAGAAATACAAAAGCAGGTGTGTGTGTGTGTGTGTGTGTGTGTGAAATATTTCGCATTGGACAGCTTTCTCAATGAGGGAAAATTATGAGCTGCTTTTGTAAAAATATTGAAAGAAAAAAAAAAGGATCTGTTCTAAATTTCTGTGACTCATTTTCAGATTCTTAAGCTGTGAGTCTCTACGTCGTCTAGATCACTTTATCCTGTATACAGGGTCGTGGGGGGACTGGAGCCTATCTATCCCAGGAGACTGAGGGCACGAGGTGGGGTACACCCTGGACGAGGTGCCAATCCATCCTAGGACACACACACACACACGCACACACATAAACACTCTCTCATTCACTACGGCCAATTTGGGAACACCAATTAGCCAATCTGCAGGTTTTTGGACTGTGGGAGGAAACTGGAGAACCCGGAGGAAACCCACCAAGCACAGGGAGAACATGCAAACTCCACACACACGGACCCCAAGGTGGGAATCGAATCCTGACCCTTTGGGTGCGAGGCGACAGTGCTAACCGCTACACCACCGTCCCACCTAAGCCGTAAGTTTTACTATATAAGAGTTAGTGTTGGTTCAGCTTGTGTCGATGTTTTAAACTTAAAAAAGGGTTATTTTTCCCCCCCAGTTGTTTCCAGTTTCTGCGTTCTGATTGGTTTGTAAAATGCACTTCTGCAAAGAAGAAAAAATCGCTACAGACGAGGAAAAATAAAACCAGAACAGAATGAGGATCTGAGGTGTGTTTCAGCTGAACATTCGCAGACACATTTGGGAGATGTTTAAGAGTTGTTTAAAAAGGAGTTTAACACATCAGCTTTTAATGAACCCTGCGATTAGCAGAAGGACGCGAGCGTGTAAACGGAGAAGTCTCGTGATCAGGAGCTTTCCCCCCCGTGTGATCCAGGCCAGAGTGCACGAGTAGGAAACATCCAAATGGCAAATCCGTGGTCAAAAGCGAAAGAGTCGCAATAAAACCTGGAATGAAATATGCAAACAGGAACGAGGCTCTGAGGCTCTGCGGTGAGACGGAGATAGAGCGGAGGATAAACTAATCAGGATCTCAAAGGAGGAAAGGTGAACACCGTCGGGAAATAAACCAATGTTGAAACAGGAGCTCGGCAAAACAAAAATGTCACAATAAAAGCACGAGGAGCGCGAGTCGTGCAGGGAAATGCGGCGCGGTGCCGAGGGGATTCGTGACATTATGTGACTGTTTAGAAAGTTTATAGCTAGAAACAGCCTGGGTTTAAAGAATGTTTGTTCTGAGTGTGTTATGAACTGCAGCCCAGTGTGTCCCAAACGTCTCCACACACACGGGAAATTAACACTCTTTAGCAAAATGTCTTTTCATATCCACATCGTTAGATTAGACATTTTTAGATCCCTCGATCTTCACCCACTTGATGTTTACCCGTGTGACCAGGTGAAGGCTGGAGGAACCAGGAGCACATGGAGCGCAATGACGGGTTAAACAAAGAGCGCAGTTCCACGTAAACACCAGACACGGAACATGAGGTCGTCCTGAGTTTGAGAGACGATTCTGTGTTTGTGTTCACAAAGAAATGATATAGAGGAAGCTTTGTAAATAAAACGCTTAACAGTTTCTCAACTGGATGAATCAACAAGAGTGTAGCAGGAAATTATTGGAAGTAATATCACTATAAATAAACCAGTGGTTTTCTCTGTACATTGGTCAGAACTCACTCTTTCAGTGATACGTTTTATACATTGGAGGACCAGAAACCCAAAACATTTTCTGTCTAGTCAGATTTTGTCGCAACATCACACAAAACTGTCTGGACAGAATTTACTGAACCTCCTGCAGTCCTTAGATCTCTGCCTGAAGTTTAATCTGCACCATCAGTGAATCTAAATGTGGAGTAAAAGTGATGTTAT
>JAQKPX010000011.1:383600-402658 GCA_030068255.1 Clarias angolensis | reverse complement strand
TGTAGTGATGTTTATGTTATGATGATGATGATGATGATGATGATGGTGATGAGTGTGTAGTGATGTTTATGTTATGATGATGATGATGATGATGGTGAGTGTGTAGTGATGTTTATGATGATGGTGATGAGGTGATGTTTATGTTATGATGATGATGGTGAGTGTGTAGTGATGTTTATGTTATGATGATGATGATGATGATGGTGGTGATGAGTGTG
The DNA here is from genome assembly GCA_030068255.1 of Clarias angolensis. Taxonomy (NCBI): domain Eukaryota; kingdom Metazoa; phylum Chordata; class Actinopteri; order Siluriformes; family Clariidae; genus Clarias; species Clarias angolensis. The sequence goes on along the minus strand of JAQKPX010000011.1, from coordinate 402,440 downwards.
TAGTGATGTTTATGTTATGATGATGATGATGATGATGATGATGGTGATGAGTGTGTAGTGATGTTTATGTTATGAGTATTATGATGATGATGATGATGATGATGAGTGTGTAGTGATGTTTATGTTATGAGTATTATGATGATGATGATGATGATGATGATGGTGGTGATGAGTGTGTAGTGAAAGGATATCTCGGCTTCAGTGGAGGCTGCAGAGAGCTGTTCAGGAGAAATCTCCACTCGGTCCTTCCTCTTGTCTGAGCGCCGCAGGATAATAACCGAGTGGATGTGGACAACACGATTCGTGTCAACCTGTAGAGGTGATGGTTTATTTATTGATTGACTTATTTATTTATTTTTTATCATTAAATCTGCCATGACACAAATGCCTGAGTGTAAGAGTTGATCTGCTTCACCTCTCCGATGCAGAGCCCCATGACTTCTTCCTTCTCTGTACTCAGCGCGTGATTCATACAAACTAGAAACGCGTCCGACTCTAAATGCACCGCGCTTACTGCCATGATATTTAATATAGAATAAGACGAAATTACTTCAACAGAACCTGTCTGAGTTTGATGTTTATCTAATGTTTTCCTTCTAAGCAGTAATTCACTTCCGCATTAGCGTTACCGCTGTGTGTTACAATTAAATATGTCCGGAGAGAAAACCGTAAAGATGATGGTTTAAATGTATATCTGCGTTCGTAAAAAAAATTATATATATAACAAACTTAGATCAAAACAAGTGTTTTTATTATTGTGTTGGAATTGTGGTTGTTAAATAAATATTCTTTCTACCTGGAGTATAATTTAGCCTACACTTGTTTCTGGTCGGACACGAATAAGACTTGCACCAGGCTGTGATGCGGAAGTCCTGAACGCGTTCCAATCGTAACAGGTAGTGCATTACGTCATAGATAGATAGATAGAGAGATAGATAGATAGAGAGATTTTTATTGATCCCGACTAAAAATGTAAACGTTCAGTAGCTCAGTATATAGTAACCAGCAGGTTTGTAGTCGCCATTGTGTTGTAAACTGTGTATTTCTAGTGAATGTGGAATTGATTCATTAGTATTTGTTTGAAGTTGTTGATTTTCTTCATCAGTTGGAGGTTTTGGGAAACTATGCCTTTTTTTAAGAAGGTGCAGAAGGATCCGTGTCTGAAACACGCCTGTGCCATACAGAAGTGTTTACAAGGTAACCCTCGCTTCCCAACCATATAATCCACACTGTGACCCCACAACCCCCCCCCCCCGCCCCCCCCCCTCTCTCTCTCTCTCTCTCTCTCTCTCTCTCTCTCTCCGAAAGCGAACAGCTACAGTGAGGATCGGTGTGAAGACGTGTTCCGGGCGATGAGGAAATGTTGTGAGATTCATACGGAGAAGAACTCCGAGTGCTGCGCCGGATTCACAAAAGCACCCAAATCCGTAGAGGAGAAACCTGACCAAACCGGACCTCGTACAAAATAACATCACCTGTTTAAGGCATATCACATCACTATTATACATACAGTGTAAGGATTAAAGCTTTAGTCATGCCTAATCATCACACACTCATCTGTGTGGTTCTTCTACACTCTAAACTACTGATTTACAACCGCGCTGGTACACACACCCCAGGAGTACGTCTGCATTTGCGTGGAAAATTCTTAACATCTGATGGATTCGTCCAGAAAAACACTGGCACAGTTTTGGTGTGATGTATAAAGGGAATATGCTGCAGTGGGGCATCACACACTCAAGGATTTATTCTCCCGTTTGTAGCTACCTGAACTAGATTTTCAGTTTTGACCCAAGTCACAGGAGTTAACTTTTGAAAGTCCAATCGCCCTCAGGTGTCTCATTAGGGAGAGGAGACGTTAACGTGCGGGTTTAATTTACTCTGTGAATATTTTAGTTTGGTTCAGAAAGACCTTATTGAAACAATATTCACTTTTATAATTAATGTTTTTATATATATATATATATATATATATATATATTACCATCGAATGCCCACTTCTCCTCTAATACTTTGTGACCTTTTACCAAATTATTCAAGGTCGTAGCCAGTCTATCCTAGAGGGGTCTCCTTTTTGCCTTTCTCCTTTGAAAAAAAATCATCTATCTATTCATCAAAGTGGACGTATATAAGATATTCTGACTCTGTAGACTTTAGTGACACGATGAGATACGATGCGACTGGCCCAGATTGATCCACAACCCATTTATAACTCTGGCTAAAACAGGGTTTTTCTAAAAGTCTCATGGGTCATTGCCGTGCAAAAATAACGCCAACTGCAGCGCTGCAGACGGTGATCATGCCCTGGAGCTTCAGACTGCCAGGGGCTTAAAGATGGTGTCTGAGGATTTCTAAGGCCCTTTGTGCTCATGCCCCGCAGCTTCAAACCTTCAGGAGTCTCAAAAAAAACTTCAGATGTGGCCTGAGGCTTTTTAACACCCTCAGAAAATCCCAGGACACAAACCGGTGCATATAAATGCCCCAGTCTCCTCCCCAGGGCGTCAGGAGACATTACACCCTATGAGGGACAGCCTCAGCCAGCCTGGGGCCATCGACTGAGGCCCTTGGAGGTTATTCCTCTTACTTTTGAACCTTCAGGAATCTTAGCCTATGAGCTTAGAAAACCTCGGGTCTTGTCTGGAGCCTCTGATCTTCAGGAGCCTCAGAAGGAGGTGTGGCCTGAATATTTCTGAGGCCCTGGGCTACTAGCCCCGCTGGTCCGGTCCATAGTCCAGCACTGACTGACAGAGTTTAAACCACATCGTTGTATAGAATGTCTCTGTGTGCTTTAACATTACAGTCTCCCTTAACCAGAACTAAGAGTCTCAACCCCTTATCCAGCAAGATGACGCGGCTGCGAGATCCACAGAGCCAGCTTCATGAAGACATGGTGTGTGTGAAGAGTGTGTTGGAGAGGAAGAACTCGAGTGTCCTGCACAGAGAGAGCCCTGACTGAACTCAAACCCACTGGAGCCTCTGCAACGTCCCAACATCGGCGCCTGAGCTCACTAATGCTCATGTAGAGTGTGTGCACAGAGCCATGCTCCAAAATACTGTACGTTTATCAAGAACAGACGGCTGTAATGGTCAGGGGTGCACAGACTTTTGGCCATATAGTGTATAAACAGTGATATGCAGCTGCGTCTGGGCTTCAAAGGAGCCACTTTGCACTCAATTAAAAATGCTGATTAATGGAAAAATCAAAGAATGTGTGTATCATACTGAGCCAGTGTTTCCTGTAGTAATTACGCCGGTGTGAAACTACAGAACAAAGTGCATGAACTGTTGTAAAAGTGTTGTTAAATATTTATTAAAAAGTAAGGAGATAAGTGTGCATGAATCAATGTATTTTATTTAAATTTAAAGTTATCCTTTTCTGCACAGCATTGTTCTAAAGAGTGCGGATTAGAGATCGTGTCGACTTCTCGTCCCAGCAGGAGATCAGCAGTTTCTCTAAAACTCAATCCAGTCCATCTGGAACTGTAAAGCACCAAATAGCCCATTTTTTTCCGTTCTGATATTTGATGTGAATATTAGCTGAAGCTCTGCATGATTCAGGCCTGTACTTGTGTTTAGGTCTATATAAAATGACAAAAATAATATTTAAAAAATATATTCAATCTGTGCATTTGAAAAAAACTTTCCATTTCCTATTGTGACGGTGCAAATTATAAAACTCATAACTCAGTTTATAATTATAAAACTCGAAATCAGTTGAGGTTTACTTATGTAAATTCACACACACTCAGAAGCAATAATAGTACCTAATAGTAACCTCAACTGATCTCGACCTGATCGGCGTCAGACCCTCTAATCTGCAGGATTACAGCTGTTTACAGAGTGTTTAGCAGACGCCCCCTTATCCAGACAGACGTCTAGAAACGCATCCTCCTGATATTGCACTCGGGCAGCGACTCAGAGCGCCATCTAGTGCGTTTAGTCCAAATCTGTCGGTTTATTTGAACGACTCCCATAAAGCAGAGGAGCGGTGGGTCTGTCCGCACAAACGATGGAGGATTTTGCAGCTCACTTATTATAAATGGAGTTTTGTAAGCACCACTATATGCAAATACACAGACTGTACACACACACACAAACGTTACGAATAAAAAACAGTTTTAGAATGTTCGTAAATCCATCAGAATTGTTTCTGCGCACAGTTACACACATTATGAGTAAAAGATCGATAAGGCCGAGACCCGCTGATGCTATCACGGCTAGTCAGAATTCTCAGTAGACTTTCAGTGGTTTGGGTGAGTCGTCTGTCTCATTTCACACATTTCATAATAAGGCACTGAGTGTATGGGTTGTGGTTTGGGACGCAGCCTCAAACAAGCTCTTGAAGGTGAGTAGTGAATCACTAGTCATGAGGTTAAAGATTAGTCGCCGTTCAGACAATTCCACACGGCAAAACCAACAAAACGGTCGACCTTAAAACTCCAAAAATCAACAATCTGACTGAAAGAAAGATACAAGAGACCCAGCTGAGAACAGCTTTAACTGTTTATTTACGGATATGAAAAGAAGGAATTCCAACATTCTTCGTTGTTGAATCCGATGTAGTGGCGTCTCAGAGGTCGAGCTTTATAAACGGCTGAAAGGGAAATGTTTAAGTAAACTTTTAAATCTTTATCAGTTTACACACAGTGCTTAAAGGCTGGCTTGAGGTGTGTACATACCCATGAACACACATTTAATTATGTACCATGATCTTCCATATTACAAAATATGATCCAGTAAAGCTTCAAAGAAAGTTTAGCATCAAAAGGAAAACTAATCACCGTGATAAGAAAGTTCAAACAGATCAGTGCAAACAGATCAACGCTGGCTGTGTCATGCTCTCTCTCTCTCTCTCTCTCTCTCTCTCTCCATCATATAAATAAGTTGTCAAAGAAAAGAAAACATTTGTTGCATGCAAGTTGACGTTTTCTTCATGGTCCTTCCTAAGACCACGTGAGGAGGGTGAGAGGGTTCCTACGAGGCCAGCCCGAGCAGAAATCCTCCCGCGAAGCCTCCCGTAAGGACGATGTTCTTCTTCACGAATGTCTGCACCTTTACAGAAGAGAGGAAGAGCTATAACTGCAAAAATAATGAATTAAATTTTTTTTTTTTAAAGCCAACGCTTTACACACTCCTGAGCTTCCTGATAATAATTTAGCTGAAAAACATGGAGGTTATACATTAGTCATGAGGTTATAGATTAGTCATGACTAAGAGCTTATCAGTGAAGAAACAGTCTCTGGAAACATGAATCAGTTTTTTTTCCCCAAAGTGAATCCCGAAGCGTTTACAGCGTGAGCGACGGCGCTCAGACCTCACGCCGTTACCTCTTGAACTTTAGTCTTCACTTCTTTACTCGGCTTGTCCGCGTTCAGCTTCAGCTGCTTTTTGGCCTTGTTCATGTCCTGCTCCACTCTCTTCCAGTCCACTGTAATGTATCCGGTGTGGTTAGCAATCTGAAAAGGACAGGAACAGCTCAGAGATCAGACCTGTAGCACATCAGAAGATCAGAGTGGGATTAGTGAAGATCAGACCCGTCCTGATCAGACCACTGCGGGCTTTAACACCAGTCACTCAGGGAATTTACACCCCTATCTTTTACATCTATCCTTCTGTCTGTCTACACCTCAGCCTGTCTGACTCTTTCTATTTATCCGTCTACTTATCTGTCTGTCTATCTTTCGATTCATCTATCCTTCTGTCTTTTCTATCTATCTATCTATTTAATTGACTCTAGAAATTGACACCGTCTCTCTATCTGTCTGTCTCTTTTCACTCACCTATCCTTCTGTCTGTCTACATCTCTATCTGTCTGTCTTCCTATTTACCTGTCTATCTCTGTCTGTTTCTGTCTACTTATCTATCTGTCTATCTTCATATCTGTCTGTCTGTCTCTATCTTTGTATATCTGTCTGTCTATCTATCTATTTAATTCACTCGAGAAAGATTGGCACCCCATCTATCTATCAGTCTATCTATCGTTAATTTTAACAGTGCTAAATACTTTCCCTGTAGAACCCTGTAGCTACGCCCTGATGTGCTCCTGAACATGTGATCACTTTCACTTCAGTCCAATCAGACAGAGCAATCAGCTCTTCAGCAATCATATGGACTTTGTGCAGATTCTGCCCGGCCAGAACCGTGTGGTTATTCGCCTTTAGTTTTTCACATTTCTGAGTCATTATGGATTAATAACTGAATAAAATATACATATTTATAAACAGAAATGCACCAAAAATATATAGTGTGTTACCTGAAGCAAAAAGAAGCCGCCTCCTACAGCCGATGCTGCAACTTTTCCGACTTTCTGAAACAGATATCCCGCACACCTGAAACACAAAAACACGCTTTTAATAAAGGTCACATATGGTGCCATAAACGTTAATCTGGAGCACTTTAAATCATGCTTCCTCTGTTTCCTTTTGATTTCAGATGGGACACTACTCACCACCCAGTCACTCCACCAATGGCGAGTTGTGTCGCGACTGAATACTTCTCAGCAGCCGGGCCGGAATTATTCCCGAACATTTTGTTCCACCATCTCTGCTTCTTGACCTGTTCAGCCAGGTCCATCAGTTCGAAGGATTCAGCGTCTTACAGTGAACAAACACATACTGAGCATTACTAAATTAATCAATCTCAATCCAGTGCAGGGTTAAAGGAGAGTATCGAGCTGAAGAGCTGTTATGACGAAAGGTCATTTTATAATATACAGGAACTACGCCGTGATTTTATATCTATCCGGATTGGACATGTCAGTGTTTTTGTTTTCTTCTCAGAAAAATGTGATATAAACTTACTGTTTTTTTCCAGCTTCAGTTTAGAAATAACATGTCTGACTCACTGGGGACGACCCCGATACGATATTATCACGATACCTCGGTATCGATCAAGATTTTATGATTATACCAAATATTTTTTTTACATCTTGTTACAAACCTTAAACAAATGTAGTAAGCAATTCACTCCTACCACACAGAAGGCTACAGACGCCACCTGGAGGATTATAGGGGAACGGCAACATTTCGCCTCATCAAATACAAACATACTGTATTTAAATTAAAAACTAATTTTTAAATAACTGGTGTGACGATACATGAATTTCCACACAAAAGACTCGCAATACATCACTGAATCATTGATTTGCGTCTACGGCTCATTGCTGTATTTAGTCTTGAAACGTGTATCTCAGTGGCATAGCCGATATTAAACAAATTAATTTGATGTAAACCCAGTCTGTGTGATAAAATCTGGACAAATGGCAACCCTACGCACACCTCAAAGTAGGAATGCAATATTACAGCTAGTAAGCGGATGGTCTTTAACATTCAAAGTTCAGTGGCTTCTGTCCTCCTGCGTTAGCTGGTGAAGTTCTCAGAGCTGTCTTTATGCTTGAAGGATGACGGAGAGCTCGCGATTTGGAAAGAAGGAGAAAGCAGCGTGGCTGGCGTTTTCCACGTGTTTTTAGACGTGATGTGATGTGAACGGCCCATTAGGATATTGTAACTTTTACTTCAAAAAAGTTTTTTGCACATCACTGATCGCTCTCGACCTTTGACCTTTGAATAGAAATCTGGTCTGAACCTTTGAAAATTAAGTTTGAGAACCCCTGCTATATTGAGCGTTTTACTTACATATCTGAACATTACAACTTATTTTGTTTTTTTACTATATACTATAAATCTATATTTGTGTACAAAAATATTTCCCATAGAGCCTTCCTCTTCAAACTCTCTTTAGTTGGATAACCTGTCTGAAGGTTAGAGAATTAGCCATGTGACCTCAGAAGCCCTTGAAGATGAGACAGCTAGCGATGAGTCGTTCAGAAATGAGCCGATTCTTTCAGATGAATATTTAGAGCCGATTCTTGTAAACGAGACGTTCAGTTTATGTTTTATATATATATATATATATATATATATATTGTTTACAATTTATTTATTGTATAATAAATTTAGTGAGAAATAGTCAAAAGAACAATTATTATATGAGAAACGTGTAGAAAAAAAAGCAAATGATTCATTTGATTCATTCGAATCCTATTCATGAGGAGTCACATAATTTGACTCGCTGAAATGACTCAGAAATCCCACGCTTATAACTATCTTTTCCTATCCCTTTTAACAGGCTTTTTAGGTATTTATGTCTACTTCATTACGCACATCACCAGAAAACTACACTTTGATAACAAGTTTGCGATAAAACACAAAAAATAAGCCTGAAGAGAGCCGCGCATGCGCAGAACCGTTTTGAACGGTCACCCTTTCCATCAGACCGGAGTTCGTCATTAAACCCGTCCGTGCAGGGACTCGCTGTGAGACATTACTGCCGTGCTGTTTTTTTTTTCCGTCGTCTGCGATATAAACGGGGGTTAGCTTTCGTTTCGCTAATCCGTCGCGGCGGTTTTCCCCCTGAAACCCGCAGCGCTGCGTCACTTCCGGCCAAAAGTTCGAGTGACAAAACTGCGAATCTAGAATGTTTTGATTCAATCATTCGTGTTCGTTCGTTTGCAGCAACGTTTCCTCCAACAGTTATACACGAAAACAGTCATTTAATAGTAATAGTAGTAATAATAACGCTTCCCTTTGCATCACGTCATTTTGGTCCTGTTAAAGCCTGTGTGCAATGTAAGAAGAGTAACTTACCATTAAATAATTTCCTCTTAATTTCCGCTATGGTAGTTTTGTTTAGTTATATATAACTCAATAATTTTAAAATGAAGCAATAAAAAGCCGTACCTTTCTTCCCAGCCATTTTGTTTGTGTTTCCTACCCGGACGTCTTTCCAGTGCACACCCTCTCAGTCACGTGACACGTCTCACGTTTTCTAACCCTTCTTTTTCTTTCATTTTTTAAAGGTTTTAATTTGTGCCCAATAATCACCTTTAATTTGAGGAACAATAAAAAGAAAGCTTAAAATCTTTTCAAATAGTTTGATACTTTTACGAATAAATGTTACATATCTCTTTATATCTTTATGGTATTTTTTTTTTTTAATTTAAAACAATATTTGTATTCATATTGTATAGCAATGCAAAAACAACAACAACAATAATAATAATAATAATAATAGTAATAATGTGTATAATTATAATAATTATTATTATTATAATACAACGAATAATATAAATTTTGGGGTAGGTTATGCTATTATAACAGCATTTACTTTGGGATATTGCTAAGATGGTGCCCTGTAAGGGCGTGGTTCAAGGTTTCTGAAGTTTCTCTATTCATGGGTGTAATTCGAAATCAGTGTTGCGATCTGTTTCAGTGAAGCATTAAAGCACTCGTTACAGTGACTCTCAAAGTGGCATCGGGCACAGCATTAATGTCGTGTTTTTACAGGAGTGTGTAAACCTCCTCTGAGCCATGATCTAATCTAGTGTCCATAAGAACATGTGATTCATTATTACTTGATAATATTCACTGAATAACATTTGCAATTAAAAATTCTTATGTCAGACAGTGTAATGGCTGTAAACTGTGGTTGCTAAGCAACATAACATCTCTGCCACACGTCACCCTTATAATACAGGCTCATCCTGTATCAAACAATAAGACGTTGATTATCACACCCTGCATTACTGATGGAGGAGTGTCGTCCTGTATTTGTGTGTACATATATTATTAAGCATCAAAGGGGAAAAACAAATCAACATAATGTTCAATGGTTCAAGAAGGTGGAAACCCTCAGGGTATGTTTTAGAGGAGCCATTCCCAAACTTAAGAAGGCCAATTTGCAATTTGTAAATCCCCCCTGCGGCCGATTCAAACCTTTAATCACACATCTGATCAACACATAAGACTCTCAGAGAGTATTTCACTGTAACTACATCAAATACAACATACGACAAATCTATGTTCGTGAGCCTACAGCAGTTACACATGTAAATGTATAAAGCAGGTAAAAAAATAAGCACAAACAGTAAGCTATTAAGCACACTTCATTTATCTGTAACACAGTGCACAAAATAATGAATCAAATGTTTAATTATTTTAAATGTTTTATTAGAAATTGGTAATTAATACATTTAACATATTAAGGGTGTATATTATGGAAACATCTAATTTATTTAACAAGAACAAATACTGATTTCCTCACTGTCGGTTATAGACTGACTGCTGCATTTTGACTGTTTATTTTTTTTTAAATGTTCATGATGATTTTCCATTAACATTTTCTTTTGCTGATGACATAAAGGCCACAGTCTGATTTTAATAAATAAATAAATAAATACATACATAAATAAGAGATAAATAAAAAATAACATAATTTAAATCCTATGGCTTTATTTTATTGTTTCTTTTTGTTTTCTTTTATGATTTCATTTTCATAAATATTATAAATATATAAACATTTAATAATAAAATATTTCATAGTAATTTAATCACCAAAATGCATGTTTGACACCTTATTTCTTTAATATTTATTATTTATGTGTTATAATAAATAAATAACTAACCTAACTTTGTCTTTATGGCTGCTGGATGACTGGAATTTCCTTCGGGATCAATAAAGTATCTATCTATCTATCTATCTATCTATCTATCTATCTATCTATCTATCTATCTAAATGTGTGTAAAATTAATTTATTTTTGACTCGCTACCTGCAGTACCATCAGGGCCCACCAGGTGGGTGTGGCCCACATTTGTTTAGAGAAAGGCTTAAATCTAACAGTTATTGACTTCAATACTACATTAATGCAAACATTAATTACTGTCAGTGTATTTAGAATATGTTGCAAGAGAAACACTAACACCTTTACCTTAAAATAAAATAAATAATAATATAATTATTGCTCGCCATCTGGTTTATTGCTGTCTCTTATCTGTCATGCACATCATGATATAATTCTTAAAAATAGATACTGGGAAAATTCTTCATCTTTGCATGTCTGATTTAATTGTGATTATTGATTTAATTGAGGATTGCCATGAGCTCAGGGCTCGTTACAGGCTGCTAGATTACCTTTCAGTGATTATAGTTATAATTTTATAAATATTATGACTGATTTATGGGATAATGTTTGGGTTTATATAGCTACATGATCATGTATAGCTTGGTGTAATCAGCAATCAGGGGGGAAAATCACAGATCAAGCTTTTTAAGCTTTTGTGTGACTCTAAATTGAACAATTAATGTTTGAGACATTGTAATTGTACGTCATCTATAAAACAGCTCTCTTATGATGTGGTATTAGTAACTGTGAAGTAGAAACTGCTTTCACTTAGTAGTTTTGTTGAAATCAGTCCGTGGTCTAGTGACTGCTAGCTGGATTTTTCAGCAGGAAAGTTTTTTTTTTTTTTTTAAGTTTTATCTTTGAAATATAAAGAAATGAAATTAAGAAAAACTGCAAGAAAGGAGAAAAAAGAAATCTCAAAGCACCAACATGTGGTTCAGTTTGTCATTTTTTATTTCAGTTGATTTAATATAAACACGAAGCATGCATTTTACAGAACTGGACAGAGGTTAAAGTGATGCAGGTGACGTGATCACTGACCCAGTAATCAGATGTAGCTGTAGACGGATCACACACAGACCCTACACTGAGTACTGAGTCTGCGAAACACATCCGAACCAAACCAAAAGCAGACTGACGTTACTCCGAGGTCTCGAGGAATTAAACACACAAAACACACAAAAACATGGCCACATTTAAAAACAATTCACTACTACAGTATTAAAAAACAAGATGGTGTGTTCCTAGTGTGTGTAATTTCTGTGTGTGTGTGTGTGTTGTAAATTTACACTCAGTGTAAGATGTATATGGAGATGATTACAGTTCTTTAGCGCGAGACTAAGACTGAAAACTAAAGCTGTGGTTGAAGTCGTGGTTCTTCACGCTGGATCCGAAAGAAAGCACTAATAAAAGTGAAACTTCTCACTGCTTGTGAGTTTGTTAGGGGGAATACCACGGCCTTCATGATTTATATACACGCGCTTTAGAAGGTTATTTCCCAAAAAGCATCCACACCTTAATGAACTGACCTGAACCCGAAATGTGTCCACACTTCCGTGTTTCTCTTAAAGATCTCTCTCTGGTCTTTGTTGGAACTGTTAAAAAGGAAAAAGAAATAATAAAATAAAACGTGTCTTGATTTCAAAATTTCTAGCAAGCAGCAAATTCTTCATTTTCAAGTTGCAAATTAGGCTTCTGTGAAAACACTCCTTAATTCTTAAGTTATAAAAGTTAAGCATGTTAGATTATCATCATCATCATCATCAATCAGACTCACATTTTTATCACCATATTAGATGTTAAAAATGATTTTGTCTTCAGAGTTAAACTTACTGCACGCTGCCGAGAGGTTCTTCAGCGCTCCATCCAAAAAATGAAAAAACCCCACCAATGCACATGTCTCGAAGTTCTCCAGTAGAACCGACTCGAGCACAAAGCAGTCTGTCAGCTCGGAAAAAAAGCACGCTTCAGACCGTACCTATTTCCACTGAAGTTCTCGCGTGGCATTTCACACAAACTGCCTCTTGCTCCACATCCTTCCTCCTGCTTTACTCGACCCTGAGTTCTAAGAATCCGAGAGAGAATAACGAGCGACTTCCTCGATCACAGAAGAAAAAAAAAAAATTGTGTGCGTGTCTGTGCTCTGTGTGTGTGTGTGTGTGTGTGTGTGTCTGTGCTCGCTGTGTAGACCTTCCTGCTCCTATGCGTGTGTCTTCTCGAGTGTGCAAGGATAAGCTGAGAGCCAGGGTTTTATCGAGTGTTGATGAATTTCCCCTGGGTCTCTCCCCTCACCTGCCTGGGAATTATGAATGTTAGTCACCTTGTTAAGGGGACAGTCCCTCTGCCGGGTCCAGACACACAGCTCAGCGTAAATCTCCTCCTTACCACTGCAGTGCACCCTTTAATTAATCTAATAAATATTTGTTTTTAACTTGTACATAAAATATTACAGTTATACAGCCTGAGATTGTATTGCAGCAGTGGCTCTGCGTTTCTCCAGAAACTGATCATCTTATCTTTTTATTATTTCAGGGTTAGTTTGAGTTAAATGGTGGTTTAACTTTACTAACCTTAGCTAAACAAAAACAAATTCTTGCAAATAATGTAATTTTTTAAAAATACTAATTTTATTACGAATTGTTTAAGTCTAAAATAAATAAATAAATAAATTTCACCATTAACTAATTTTTCCATTAACAAATTATCTGATATTATACACATGTTTCTAGCTTTTGCCTGGTTCATTATTATATAGATATATTTTTATTATAAACATGTTTATAATACAAAGTTCAAAACTAAGTCTAAGAAAAGTAACACAGAATAAAATTCAATCCTTATTAACTATTAGTAACTTTCAGAATGTTTTTCGTGCATTCTTTAGGGAATTTGTTAAAATCAGTTTTGGGAAAAAATATATTTTTTTATTTTTTACAGTTTTTACTTTTTTTAAGTTCTGTAAATATCTAAACTGATTTCTGATTAAATTATGGTTTTCTTCATAAAAATAAACAAGAAAGCTATTTATTGAAATTAATAAATTAATCATTACCTTTAAAAAGTTTAACTTAAATTTAAATTATATAAAAAATTGTAGCACTAAGAAATTCAAGTCAGTGGTATAACAAAAAATTAAAATAATTTCAAACTTTATTAAATAAAACTACAAAAATATATTATTAAAGGTTTTTATTCTGATAATTATGTGAAGTTTCCTTATTCAATGTTTTGTTTTTAAACCAAAAACATAAAAAAAACTAAAATGAAATACAGAATTAAATACAGAATTAAATATAAGCAAATAAGCAAACAAATATGGTTGTATGCTTTGTAATTTTATTCATTTGGGAATGTTATATATTATTATTATTATTATTATTATTATTATTTATTTATTTATTTATTTTTCTACAATAAATTTGTAGGATACAGTGAGCACATAATAGATTTTTTCTCTTGTAAATTCCTTTTACTACAAATACCTTTAATTAATTGTTCTGCCTTTCACATCTATTTATTATTTATTACATCTACATTATTATTTTTTATTTATTTATTTTTATTTATTTATTTATTTTTTGCTTATTCTCCATGATATTCCTGAATAACCCTGAATTAAACACACATTAGTGAGTGTGAGTCTTAGTGAGTCTTACTAAAGTGAGACATTAGTGAGAGTGAGAAAAACAAAACAAAACAAAACAACAGCAAAAACAAACAAAAAAACTTAGCATCATTTGTTCCATTAACGTGAGGAACAAACTGAAAATTACTACATTGCTGAACTTTGTGTGTGTGTGTGTGTGTGTGTGTGTGTGTGTGTGTGTGTGTGTGTGTCTGGGCATCATATTTAGAGGAACTTATTTCGATTTGCTAGACTCTCTCTCTCTCTCTCTCTCTTTCTCTCTCTCTCTCATGAAAGTATTTCCCCTGTGTGAGTTCATTACATCACATCTCACACTCCTGTGTGTCCGTTGACCTTATGTAGGTTCGAACAGTGATGTCATAATCTCAGAATCAAGCAACCGGAGGTGCATTTGCATAAAATTTCTGGTGAATCATATAGAACCCAAGCATCTAGAAGAGGGAAAGTTTTGTTAGAGTGGTGTACAGGAAGTGAGAGCAATGCCTGTCACTACCCAGCAAACCCCCCTAGGAGTGGGCGGGGCCTCTCTCTCTCTCTCTCTCTCTCTCTCTCTCTCTCTCTTTGTTTACTTGCATTGTCGATGTTGCCTGGGTGAAATTTTGCTAGAAACATCAACTGTGAAAAATGTAGAAACTGCTTCATCAGACCTGCTGGTTTAAATGTTTGTTATAAGTTTCCTTGACAGCTTTCCAGTGAAAATGTTTTTCAAAATATTACATTATTTTATAAATGTTTAAATAATGTGATAAATAGATAAATTTTTGAAATATAACTCCTAGATTTAGAAATGTAAAAAATATTTTCAGATTTGTTCCTAATTATTTTAGTAATAATTTATTATTTTTTCAATTTTATATAATAAGCATTTCATATATATTTTTAAACAAAAACAAGGATATTTAATTTTTTCCTTTTGGTCTTTTTTGTACGAATGTCAGGATTATTATTATAATTTTTTTTTTTTTTCAATTCAATTCAACAAGAAATCAAAACATTGTATAAATAGTAGAATTAAATATGTTGCTTCATTTTCATTGGAAATGTTAATTCAAGGAAGTGTATAAAGTGACTATTCAAGAAAATTCATATTGTACATTAAAGCTGAGGAGTGAGAATAAAAAGCATGAAACATAATTTAGCATCATTAGCATGCTATGTGTTTTATTTACATAAACAGCCAGATTTACTAAGAATGAATTTTTTTTTTTTTTTTTTTGGAAAGGAAACCACACAGAACTGTAAATCAAACTGAAGTAAATAAAAATTTCTTTCTTTGCTCAGAAACACAGTCCTATCAGAGGTTTGAGAAATTACTCAGTGTTTTCTCCCCACCCATGTTAACCGTACACTGCTGAGCTCACTGACTATCATCATCATCATCCTCATCATCACCATCACCATCACTGCTCATCTGAACTAACTATTTATTCAGAAACACGAAGCCCTCGGTTTTACCGGGAAAATAATTTGTAAGGACTGTAATGTCATTAAATTTCCCTGTAAGTTAATGAGTTTAATATTGGTTTCCTGATCTTATTGTTTTGTACATTTCCAGGTAAGGTTGGTAATTTCTTTGTGGTTATAATTTACATTAAGTTTTCCCTTCATTTATGACATTACAAGTAATACACTGGACAGTTTAGTTTTTAATAAAACCATAAATAACAAAATGTTATCAATTTCAGAATAAGCAATAAATTAATCTGGATTTATATTTTTATTTATTTTGAATGCATTGACTTCATCCCTATTTACTCACTAATTTAGCATGAGCTCCTCCTTATACCTCAGATACCAAATTTGAAGCCTAACACGTGTTTCCTCTGAGACACGTGAAGCCAAAACAATCACAGCTTTCAGAGCTGCTGTGTCCCAGTTCATTGTAACACACACAGTGCTATCCGTCATCTTCCACATGCACAACCTTACAGACGCCTGTGATTAGATAATTGACAGCAGAAAGAAAGAGAGAGAGAGAGAGAGAGAGAGAGAGAGTGCTGTGGAGGAAGGAAACTTTTGTGCTGTGCCTAATATTATTGCTATTTTGGAAAAAAAATGTCCAGCATGGCGCTCTGACGTGCTTTACAGGAGTTATCACCTCTGGCTGTGTAGGTCAGAGGATGAGATTGGTGTGTGCTACGTGCACACAGAGATTTCAGAGGAAACCGTCGCTTCTAAACACTGTCTACTTCCATGTTCATGTGAAAACGCCTTAATTGTCATAATCAATACCTCTGCATGATTTCTATGAACGTGTGCATTGTCATATGTTATTGTTTCTATAGTTTTATATGTAATCAATATGCTAACTTTGACACAATGCATTTAAAGCAAAATGATCAGCTGTACATACATGCATATACTTATGGAATCTCAACATTTATTTCCATCCAGAGTTGCATTCATTTTTTCCCCGAGGTCCAGGATTGATGTTGTGAGAGTCAAACCGCTCCGTAAAGTCTTCTCCAGCACGTCTCAAAGACTGGGGTTAAGGTCAGGACTCTGTTGTGTCCAGTTCATATGTGTTAATGATTCCTCGTGCTCCCACAGCCGCTCTCTGGCGCGTGCCATCAGGGAAGAAAAAAACCTCCATAGATGTGATAACCTGGTGATTATCACATTGATACAATGATACATTCAGGTGGTCAGCTGACTTCATTTTATTGCCACATAACATTGCTGAGTCTAGACCTGAGCAGCTGGTTGTAAGCATCTCCTTAGTTGTTGTCTTTGCTTGATGCAGGACAATAATTTTACTTTTTGATCTTTTTTTTTTACGGCCACAGGACACGTCTTGTGACATGGGTGTTTAAGAAATATGAATTAAATAATTGTTACAGCTGAAATTTAAACCCAAACGGTGAACAAATTGTTTAAAGGACTTTACAAGACCTTGGTCAAGTTAAGTTTTATCTTTTACTTATACCAGTTTGAGGGATTTTCTTTTTTTAACTTCCAGTTTAATTATATTAATAGTCCAGTCAGGAGACTTTTGATGTTTAGATCATTTCTGTATTCTGTGCTGCTTCAGGGAAGAAAAGCTGCAAATTTCCCTATTTTCTATTCTAACCATCCAACATAATTCCCTCTTATTCGGCAGAATTTGAACCATTTTTAAGAATTGCATTTTTTAAATGATTTTAACAATGAAAGAATTCTAGTGTAAAAATCTATTTGGAAAAATCACGAGTTTCAGAATTCACAATTATTTATAATTTTATTAACTTTTTTAAACATAAAGGGGCTCTGAAAAGTGTGTGTGTGTGTGTGTGTGTGTGTTCTCCTGAAGAACTGGAAGAGATGGATCATATATTTTATTGGTGCCACAAAGAAGTCAAACAAATCCCAGTGTCATATCCACTGTGTCCACTGTTTCCCGTCTCCACTCTCTCTCCACTATCAACACTCTGTCCACTGTCTACACTCTTTGCCCTCGTTCAACTGTCTCCCCTGACTCCTCATTCCAATATCTCCTGTATCCACTGCCTCCACTTTTTCCACTGCCTTTACTGCCTCCGCTGCCTCTTCTGTCTCAGAAATTCCAAATGCTGCTGCTGCCAAATAAACTGCTTTATTGTATTTTTACAAATGCAAGACAGCTGGACAGACAGAGAGACAGACATACCGGTGAGCACATAATGTGCTGCTTTAATTGGTTTACAGTCTTCCGGAACTTTAAACAGGGCAGAGTGTGCTGTTTTTAATCTGGTCTTTTACCGCAATTAAAAGTGGTTTTATTTAAATATCATTTTGCATAAACAAACTCCTCATGCATTACTAATTCAGCTCACACACACACACACACACACACACACACACTGAAGTGTCATGTCTCCGTGCAGGTTTTGTGCAGAAACAAAATGGAGGCTTGAAGGAATTTCTGAGCAAGATGATTCAACATTTCAAACTCCACACTCGTCCTGCTACAGTCACTACCCTCTCCCCGTGACCTTCATCGCCCTCACGCTGCTCTTCTGCGTCACCTGAGTCACTCGGGACAGATCGGTCTCCCTTTTACAGCTCTTACTGGAGTATTTTTTTTACTACAGACTAAAAT
Source organism: Clarias angolensis (assembly GCA_030068255.1). Lineage (NCBI taxonomy): Eukaryota > Metazoa > Chordata > Actinopteri > Siluriformes > Clariidae > Clarias > Clarias angolensis. The sequence goes on along the minus strand of JAQKPX010000011.1, from coordinate 384,276 downwards.
CTAATCTAACACTAAAAAGAGGATTTCTTAAAATAATTTTGTTTAACTTTTAAAAACATTTGACAGTTTTAGATTTACACAGTACTCCATGAAATCCAGGTTAAAATTTATATTAAAATATTTGATATTACACTGTCACATCTCCTGACCTTAGAGAGAAATAATCGGTTCGTATCTGCTGTTTGGTGCTGATTCACCTTTTCATAATTAAAATATCAGACTCGTCATTAAAAGTCACAATCTTCCCACCTGGAGAATCCATTTTACTTAAAAAAAAAAAAAAAAAAAACTTCTTTACATAAAATTTCATGTCATCATTTTTTATAAACATCTATTATATTTTTTTTAAATAATAATAAATAAATATATTTTAATAGTTTATTTTGCTATATTAGGAATAATAAAATGATTAAATATTATACAGTGGGGCAAAAAAGTATTTAATCAGCCACCAATTGTGCAAGGTCCCCCACTTTAAAAGATGAGAGAGGCCTGTAATTTTCATCGTAGGTATAACACAACTCTAAGAGACAAAATAAGAAAGATTGTAGGATTTTTAATGAATTAATTGGTAAATTCCTCTGTAAAATAAGTATTTTGTCACCTACAAACAAGCAAGATTTCTGTCTCTCACAGACCTGTAACTTCTTCTTTAAGAGGCTCCTCTGTCCTCCAC
>JAQKPX010000011.1:246031-257196 GCA_030068255.1 Clarias angolensis | reverse complement strand
TTTCAAAAAATGTTTTAGACCAATTAGGTGAAATTGAATAATTTCCCACGGCACACCTGACGATCTCTCATGGCACACTAGTGTACCGCGGCACACTGGTTGAAAAACACTACACTAATGCACTTATCCCAGTGTTTCACTAGAGCTTGGACACCATCAAGGTAGGATTTTTTTTACGTTTTTTGAGTACACTGAAAAATTCTGAAACGCCGGCCTCCCAGGAATTCCTTTAATGACCCAAACATAAGGAAATGGCTTGGAGCAAGGACAGGAAAATATATTATAATTTATATAATTACTGTAATAAATAAAATCTGAAATTGAAAATTGATAACGTCAACAAAATGCACAAGTTTTAGCACCCTGTTTGAGACCGCAAACACGCTGGTTAATAATCAGCTGTGAACAAAGCCCGTGGTGTGGCGTCCACTTGTCACGTGATGTAACGCTGCCCTTTAACGAATGTCACAACAACACGTTATCTTACCATCTGCGTACAATAACAGAGCCCCATCGCTTCCTTCCTCTGATATGCTCAAATCTTCCTTCCTCCATGAAACAAAACCCTTTTCTAACAAACGAAATTTATCTGATATTTCATGTAAATGATTAACGTTACGTTAACATCAGTTTGTATCGTATACGATTCGGCTTTCGAGTGTGTATTTAACCTCTCATTAAGTATTTAAACTGGTTTCTACATATTCAAGACTGATTAACTACTAAAAGGACTTTATTGTTTTATTGTTTAATTGCAGCAGGGACGCCTGATAAATAAACGATGACGCATGATACCATATTTAACCAGCATTTCTTCCACCATGAGAGTTTCCTGTATGAATCAACAGAACGACCTGTTATTCATTAATCTATTTATCTCAAGTGTGCCAAATAATTGGAAAACAAATGTTTATTCTGTAGAACTGATAACGTTGGCAGTAATAGAAATTGAGCAATCGATGCAGTGAGAGGTTAAAGGTCACCGGTGCCAACGTGGTGCACGAGTTACACATCATCACCCGGACATGACTTACTAAAGCGATTCATCAATGCTGAGTGGCAAAGTTTACAAATGCAACATCTCCACCTAGTGGTCAAGCACAGAATTTATCTGAGACCATTTTTTATGCACAGATTATTAAAAAATATCTGAAAATTCTTGTAATGTGTGTGATTTTTTTTTCTAAAATATATATTAAAAGGTCAATTAATTGTCCATATGTTAAAAGACATTATAGAAAACACCGTCCAAAATGAAATCAACAAAAACAGGTACAATTCAGGTCTAATTTGTTGATAAGTTTTGAAACAACCACGGCTTTAATCAAACTGCTTCTCATGTTGCATCACAAGGTGGCGTAACACACTCAGAGGAAAGAGCTATCCACCCTGTTCTGTGTGAACTGCATGGGCCAACCAACCTCCTGTTCAGAACATTGAAGTCAATGCCAAAGGGCAAAAAACTGCAGTTCCCTGAATCACCACTAGAGGCTCATAAAGTGAGTCAATCCACCATGAGGTAAAATGTTAAAATACCCAGACTTACAAATTAACATAAACAAACCTGTTCACAGCCTGGTACAAAAAAACGAGTTTAGTCTCCACAGTTAGTTTCCTATTCACAACACATGTACAGGGGGGTGAATATTTATCAAACTCTTCAGTTAAAATTATATTAATCCATATGCATAATTAGGGGTGTGGCTGATTTGACTGACAGCTGCACTGCAGGTGTCCAACCGATAGCTGTCTAGAAGAAATGGAGTCGACACGGGTCGGCCTGTAAGGTCCGGATGACGGAGTTCAATCAAATGCATTAGCATGTAAATTAATGTTAGCCACCGTATCATTTTAAATAATTAAGGTAAAGCTAAGCTCGCTAGCTTGTGGGTGGTAACTGAGTTAGGTATGCGTGTTTCAAACAACAAGTGTAAAGTGCACCACCTATGGGATTACAGCAGAACTGCAACATATCACCTCAAATGCAAACAATAAAAATAAAAAGATTTAATAGAAAAAAATAAATTTTGGAGTCTGTGTGATGGTGAATAAATGCTGATAAGAGTACACTCCAAGTGCCGAAAAACACAGAATCTTAACAAAATTTAACAACGTTATTGATTTTGTAGGATAGCTTTGTGATGTAGCTGATTTGGAAGGTAAAGAAAATCTATTCTTATTTTATTTATTTATTTATTTTTATTTACAAAAAAAACTGACATCAAATACAAACATCCTTTTTGCTCATTTGTGATTCTGTGTATAAATCTGTATATACTGTAAATGCTAAAAGACATTTACAGTAAGAAAAAGGTAAGAAAAAGTAGAAACAGGATGTAGCGTGACACGACATTCTACACCGATCACGTGTTCATCTTCAGGACGGTCAGCAACCGTGAATCATTTTTATTCGTAAACATATTGCGCTTTAATTATTATTATTTCAATTATTATTTGAAAATTATTATTTCAACAAGAACAAATACATATGACATACACATGACACAACGTGTACCGAAGTTCAGCTGAAGCTTTATAATATAAAAAGATCAGAAATCGGATCCGCAGAAAACCGTGTGCGCGATTTAGCAAATTCTGAGCTCATGGGGTCCAGTGTGGAAAAAAAACAAAAAACAACCAAAACAGAGGCTCATTTGGGGGCGGGACCCCTCTGTTAAACCCCTCTGGTTCCTCTCCAGCTAAAGTACAAACCAGATCCTGAGCTGAAACGGTCAGAAAGCTTCTCTAACACAGACGCGGAACACGCGAGAGTGACTCAGTGCCACACCGAGTCGTTTTATTGCCATTTTATTTTTATATAAATTTTTTTTAAATGCTTTTATTTAGAATTAGGTATAGGCAAAGTGTACTCACGTTGTAGGATTTGGCGTGCCGCTGTTTCCACTGCACCAGGACAAGCTGAGCGACGACGAGCGTGACGATGAGGATGAGCACCATCTCGGCGTGCATGGCCTCGTGCCCCTTGTGCTTGGCGTGCATTCTCGCATGTTCCAGTCTGTCAGAGAGAAAAAACACAAAAAAAAAGCAGACGTTCACGGACCCGATATCGCCTCCGGTACGATTCCGAACAAGAACTGAACAAAAAGACTGAAAGAAGCTTCTGTATCATGGGTTTAATGTTTGTGGCGAAGATGTTAGACGGCATTTCAAGCTCTAAAGACAAGCACGGATCGGACGGTTATTATATCGACTGCTGATTCTTCTTCATCATCGGGGATCTGAACATCTACACCTGTATACACAAGACACAAATCTCATAAGAATCGAATGAAGACCTGGAGGCATCTGACAAAAACGGAAGTAGAAATCAAACTGAGGAGAGAAATTTATTAATAGTAGATAAAAATAGTAGATGAAAAAGTACAGAAATTTAAAAGTAGATCTGATCGATTATTTGATCTTTTTTTAATTTATTTTACAGAATAAAGAATCCAATAGTGTTCAGGTAAAACGGGACCAGAGCCAGGATCACTCAGTTGATTGAACCTCATGCTCCTCTACTGTTCACAAAGCCTAAACACACACCACAAAGTAAATATTTACCCAGAGTTCCAGTTCCACTAGTACGCTAGACAATGTCTGACGTAACATCTTAAAACACAGAGCCACACCGTAATCCTGAGTATATGTATGTCAGGATACAGGCAGGATGACGGCGTGACTGTGAGTTTAAGATGTAACGTCCATCATGATCGTCAAATCCAACACCGTTCTAAGCCACACGCACCTGTAACGTCCTTATACATCAATAAAGAACAACCACTGAACAAATGTAATGCAAGTATCTTTCACCCAACATTAGCAGATGCTATAAATACACAAATGTAATTAGTTTATTTGTTGGTTCATGATGCAGGGCAACGTGTGACCGTGATCATGATAAATAAATAAACAAAAAGAAAGAGAAAGAGAAAGAACAAACCTCCACTTCTCTTCTGGTGAAAGTTGCGAGAGGTCGACCTGGAGAAGGAAATTAGATTCTGGTCAAGAAATAAAACAGAGATTTTTTAATTCTACATGTATATCATTTTTTTATGTTGTGCTTTCATGTCTGAATCAGGTCTCTTCTTAACATCTTGCCTATGACTTGTCTAAAATAAACTATTATTTTATTTTAATAAAAAGGGTAAATAAACAAATAAAAAAATATGAACATAACTTCGACACTGCGAATCTGTTTTACGATTTTATAAATATCCTGAATCTGATATTACTTTTTTTTCTTATAATACTAAAAATAGCTTAGCAAATGATTTGCAAATGATTCGCTGCACCTTGAGCTGCCTGCCAAAGTTCACCCCCATGTGAATAGTGCACCACCTGCAGGACTACAAAGGAACTGCAATATTTTTGGAGTCAGTTTGTGACATGAATTGTCTCACAGAAGAACTGAATCTTTATTTGTGTTAAATGTTGAAAAGTTGCGCAGTTAATCACACAAAAATCTAAATTGCAATATGAGCCCATGCAATTATTTAACCGCATAAAATCTACTAAATCTAGTAATACACACACAGTCAGGAATTTATGTAGAAATTGACAATTTTTTTTTCAAGTAAAATTTTATTAAATAGTTCAAACTATCTGGTTATTTGCTGTTAGTCCAAACAAACACGATTAAATACAAACAGTTACATTTAATAATTACATATAGTTAAAACTGTACGATTAGATAATGTATACATTTTTCAAATACTATTTTTTTAAGTAAATCATTTAAATTCATTACTGTAATGTGAACAATTTTTTGTATCATGGAAATGTCTATATATTCTTATCATGTTTCTGTTTTCAGTTAGATTTAATTTTAATTTATTATTTTAAATAAAATGAAAATCTTAATGATAAAGTGGATGGAAAACCTTATAAACCTTATATCCATTGATCTATATTTAATTCAATTATATTATAATCGAATTAGATTATATAAAATAATGGAATTATAAATATCTGATGTGTCAGAATAATCGCAATGTGATTTAATAAAAATAAAAAATAGAAATAAATAAATAAATAAATAAAATTTCATGTCGCCCTAATTGGTTGGAAATAATAATTATTCCTACCAATAAACTTAACGTGGTGTCCGAATAAAATTATTTTTACAAAAACTATCTTCCATTACGTATTATAAATAAATGTATTACAACTGGGACTGATTAATAAACCCAGACGCACTTTCTACGCAGGATAATGATCGGTGACAAAAAAATCAGGAAAAAATAAAAGATAATAGATGTCCTATTTGTTCAATATACAGTATGCAATCTGTAATATGTAAGATTTACCGTAGTAATGTGTACAGATTTACTCTTAGACTGTCAGCTATTCATAATTCTATTAAAATTTATTTAATGTAAATCAGTGGTTTTATAAGGTTTTCCATCCACTTTTTTTTATATTTAAGATTTATTTTATTTAGTAATTAAAATGAAATCCAACACTGAAAACGGGAACACAATAAGAATTTTAAAAAATTAAAAAATAAAAAATATTATATCTATATCTCTACATAGCCATTTCCACGATACAAAAATTTGTTCACATTACAGTAATGAATGTAAAAGCAGTTCAATGATTTACTTAAAAAAAAAACAAAAAAAAAATTGGGGGAGGATTTTTTTTTCATCTAATAATTAAATACATATTTACAGATTTTAGAGCCCAAGTATGATCATTATATCATCAAATCAGCACCTTTTAGTCAGTTTGTAATTTTGGATGCATGAAAAAAGATAAATCTATCGAATCTGCTGTAACTACAAAAAGAAATATTACATGGTTTCATCTTCTAGCTCAAATGTCAGTTGTAAAGATCATTATACATATTTGCACTCGGTTTAAAGGCAGTAATCTAATAGTGTATCCATTTATCTTACTATTTTCCTGATAGAAATAAACACTGAAACCAAATACAGTACAGGACTCCCAACACTGTGATCAGAGAGTCTTCTGGCTGAACACCAAATCACACGGCGAGTCCCAAATCCCGTCCTGCTCCCTACTCCCGCGCCCTGCACACGCTGTAGGGAAACGAGGCTTCCGCGTTCTAGTGCACTACCTGTCGGATAAAATAGCGATTCGGGACACAGCTTGCCGAATCGGCAATCAGAGCTGCTAGCATTTAGCTTTGTCAGCTCCGTTTCCGCAAGACCTCGAAGGCCGTCCGCTCGTTTCACTTCCCGCGCCGAGAAACACCGAGTGTGTGAAAGTAAAACCGCGGGACTGTCAGTACCTGAGCGGCTGCGTCGTCGTGCCCGTGTCCGTGGTCGTGTTGTACACCGTCAACCTCCACATCAAACACCCCCGCCATCTTAGGGAGTGCTGACACACACAACCCGACCGAGCCGGCGACTTCCGGGTGACGCGTGGCCACGAGCCAATCAGAATACAGCATCCGGGTTCTTTTCCGTTTTTAAGCAAATCAAGCAGCAAAACCTGCGGAGATTGTAGGGGTCCAAGCACCGAAGACACTGAATACAGTACAGTACAGGAAAGGCAAATTTCCCCATCTATCTGGAACTTCAATAATCAATCAATCCATCCATTCTTTATTTATCTACTGTGTCTATTTTATCCTTTTATATCCCACATTCTGCAGATCCCATGTAATTTAAAGAGTTTACATATTTCTACGTTAATTATATATTATTGTAACTTTGTAGAACTTTAATTTTATTGTGGATTGTAAATTCATCCCAAATTTTTATATTTTTTCTTTGTGCAGTTTTTCTTTTATTGGAGTAAAATCTTTCTATCTTCCTATTCTATCATATTTTTCCATTTTTAGGTTACAAACAATATTATAAGCATTTAACAGTGAATAATAATGTGTAGGGTTGTGTACGTGAAAAATCAGAGTTATTAGTTTTAATGATGATAGACAAGATACGGCACAATGACCTAGCGGTTAGCACTGTGGCCTCGCACCTCCAGGGACTGGGGTTTGTATGTTCTCCTCATACTTGGTGGGTTTCCTCCCACAGTCCGAGAGACATGCAGATTAGGCTAATTGGTGTTTCTAAGTAGCCCGTAGTGAGCGAATGTGTTTGTACTTGAGCAGCTTTGGAGACGAGAGAGAAAGAAAATTTAAATAAACCAGCCTTTATTGAAGTGGCCACAACAATGGCCAAACTTTATTTCTTTGTACACTATATACAAAAGTTGTAACTGGACTTTGAGGTTCGATCCTTCCTCTTTTCCTTCCACACGTCCTCGTGTTGAGCACAAGCACCTTTCCAGAACACTGTACACGTTACTGTACATTGGTACTTCTGTTGTACTCGTGTTAATTGCACCCGCTTCTGTTTCTCCTGAGATTTACAGAGGTTTTCCATTGCTGTTTGTTTTGTTAGTCTCCATCAGGGTTTTTGGCATTGGAGAGCGCTGCATACGTACTCTCTTCAGGAAGAGTTATAGAGGAAAGCTAGAATACAATAATAAAACACAAGTCTGTATAAACACTGGCATGATAAAATACATGTATGAATAGTTGATATTTTGTCATTTGTGTTATTATTGTTCTGTATAGACAAATATTTTAGTGTAATCCCGACTCGCTGTGAATCTCACTCACCGTCACATCAGCAGGAACCTGAGAGGGTGAAACTGCCTCCCTGCTGTACATTAAATGAAACGGGGAATGCTTTGTGGCGCTGTGGACTTTACACCTCAGTGAAAACAGCATCGCATCCAAGAAGACGTCCCAGTTGTTCTGTTTCTCAGTGATCAGCTCTGTGAGTGCTCTAACAAGTCGGAAAAACAAGATGAACAACACATTAACACCTCTCTGGGGAACAGTGCAGAATTTCTTGCCCTCGCCGCGCAATGCTGCGCTGAGGAATGCTTCAGAATTTGGGCTTAGGACTGAAGGTAGGGCAGGATTACCTCCAGAACAGGTTTAAACAAGTAAGCATGGCCCTTTTACAGATCTGCAAATGGTGCTAATCACCATGAAATTAATGTTAAAGATTGCATTTCAGCTCTGTGTCAGTCAGGGCTTATTATAGTCATGTGACTACAGCTTATTATAATATCAAATAACTTGACTAGTGTTAGTCAAACTAGCTTCTACTATATTGAAGCACTTAGTCATGTTGTTCTTGATTTATGGCGGTTGGCGTCCAAGTCGCATTACTGCCACAAGAAGGGAAAACTGCACTTGTCTAGGGTACCATTATATATTTAACTACTTAGTCACATGACTAAACCTCATTAGAATATTGACGCACTTAGTCACATGACTAGGGCTCATTATAATATTTACTTACGTGACTAGGGTAATTAGTCACATGACTAGTATATATTTTGGGAGATTTGTCATTTTATACAAACTGTTTAAACTAAATAAACATTTTAATCATCATTTTAACCTTCTCCCTTTTAAATGATTCTACATTTACTGTGATTCATTTGAGATTAAATATAAGTTGAGTACATTTTAAATAGCAGATAGATAGTACTATTATATACATGTTAATATAAAATGCATTATATTTTTAGAATAATACCTATTTTAACTATTTTTGATAGTAAAAGCAAAACAATATCCTCCACAAAAAGAACACAAACTAAAGAAAAGCCTGCATCATAATAAAACTTGCCTCTGTGTATTTTCATGGGTTTTTTCATCCAGGCTGTTGGTGTGTGGATGATACGTGGCTAACACACTCCTGTTAATACCCAGTAGACCGCACAGCCTGTGGTTAAGCTTAAAAAAATGACAGAGGTATAAAACACAAGCTTTACAGCAGGAAAAGAATTAAAGCAACAGTGATTCAAGAGCAGACGTACTTCAGGGACAAATTCTCCACCCCGGTCGGAGAGGATTCTTTTGGGACAACCATGTCTGTATATGAGAGAGCAAACATGACGCCCCACTTCAGTTGCAGATTTGGTTTTCAGAGGAAAAGCCTCGACCCATTTAGAGAAGTAATCCGTGGCCGTGAGGACGAACTGATATCCGTCTGCAGTTCTGGGGAAAGGGCCGGAAACATCGATGCCCACGAGCTCCCAGACATCAGTCACCTGATCTTATAAAAACACATGTGTCTTAAAAAGGTATTAGACTATGGCATGCAACATGTCATGATAGGAATTATGTACGAGGGGGGTTCGAGTCAAATCAGGACTTGTGATAAAATTTCTGGAAAAGGAGGGACGTAAAAGGGATTGACGTGTACAGACGACTTCAAACACTTTCCCTGAGGCTCTCGATGCAAATAATGTCGATTATTTTCTCTGTTTGTCTGCATAAATTAGTAATATCCACTATTTATGATACATTGCACATTACAGGAACTTACTTAATATCAAGAGAGTAGTGTACTACACCTTTACCTTAGTCCACTGTAAAGGCTCTGAAGCTGGCAGTGTTCTCCCAACATTCTGGCATTTATCACACTCCAGGATCTTAAAGAAATGGCCTGTTAACATGTTTATTGCTTTCACAAGTATTTCAAAAACGAGTCGAGGCACATACCCACATACCCAGTTGTGAACATCGATGGTCATGCCGTGCCAATAGAACCTGGAGCACAGGGCAGAGCGGGTCTTGACGATGCCCGAGTGGCTCCCGGCTGCAGGGCAATGAAACTCCACGAAGAGCATCCTCGCCTCCTCTCTGGTCTTAATTGCTCTCCTGCTTCCAAAGAACAGCTGTCCGTCTGCAGGGAACATGAAACAGCTGCATGTGTTAAAGCCCCCTCTCTCTCTCTCTCTCTCTCTCTCACACACACACACACACACACACACATCCTCTTACCCTTCAGAGTGAATCTGGAGGAGTACCTCCTGAGGTTCAGTCTCTGAGATTTGTTATATCCTGATGGATACGCTCCTACTGAGAGGAAGAGGAACACTTCTTCCCACTTTCTCTCCATATCTGCAAAGGTGACACACTGTATATAAACAGATACAAATGTATATAACTTCAATCATTCACATCAACAAAACCTGGCACTAAAGGCTGCAGGAATCTTCTTCTTGAGGTTTCATGGCGGTGAGCTAACAGTGTAATGACGCACTACCGCCATCTGCTGGACCACAGGGTAACTCAGGATTATACAGAGACCCTACAGGGACATATAAGTCGTGAAAATAACTAATTAATATAACAAGCAAACACCTTACCTCAGTAGTGAACAAAATTCACTACAAAAAGAACAAAAGTAGTAAAAAAAAAAATAGCTAAATATGATGACCATTTCAGATCTCTCACTGAGGCAGAAATACAATTATTTACTCCTGAGCTGACAATCACCTGCGTTTCAATAACAGCAACACAAAAACTCAAAAAAATATATAACCCCTTTAAAACTGTAAACCTCTCTCAGAAACACGACAAAAACGTGCGACGGTGGATAAAACTACGTTTCCCAGAATCCCTAGAACACTTCCGGTTTAACGTGTCGTTAGAAAAGTGCCGAAGAACCGGCGCGTGTCTCTTCTGTCTCTCCTGTCTCTCCTATTCATCCCCATAAATTTGTCCTAAACTAAAGAGTGATGACGGTAAGCTTCCTGTTTGATGTTTTGGAGTAATATTTATTTCTTTTACTAACTCTGTTTGTGTACGCGTGGGTGTGTTGAGAAGCAGTTGTTAGCAACACGTAATGCGCTGTCTTAATGCTAATGTGTAGTGTTTCAAAAAGCAAACCAGTTCCTGTGTAGGTCACTAAGTAGTGCACACAATGTGCGGTCCTCACGCGACGTAGTGCACTACAATCTGTTAAAGACATGCGTTTGGGATTGAGCCCGGCTCACAGTTAGCCATGACCGTGTGTGTGTGTTTTAAACTATATATACTGTACGTATTCTTAGCGCGCTCGGTTTATTAAAATGTAATCTGATACACTAATAAATTGTTTAAACACAGAGTGAGTGTGTTAATATGAGGCTACTGTGACGTAAACACACGGATTTGAGCGTCAATAAGAGCAGAAGTTGAGGAGTAACAGATGGATCCATACGATACTAAATGTTACATCACGGTTTTGTACACGATATTTATCACCATATATTGGTTTGGCAATACAGTGGAACCTCGGATTACGAGCATAATTCATTCCAGAAGCGGCTCGTATTCCAAAACACTCGTAAACCAAATTTAATTTCCCCATAAGAAATAATGGAAACTCAAATTATTC
>JAQKPX010000011.1:224905-236130 GCA_030068255.1 Clarias angolensis | reverse complement strand
CAATCCAAGATCAGGACAAATCCACAACAATCAAATCCAGCTAACTGAGTTAGCGATGTACGAAGAACGGACCCCTGATGGTGTAGTCTAATCTCTCTCTCATACACACACACACACACACACACACACACACACACACACACGTCGAGTTCACTATCATGTTCACTACATGGTGTTGTTTATAAACGAGGATGAAAGGATGCTGTGTAGCTAAGCGCTACAACAGTCTCACACAGTGTTGTGAATTCAGAATCTTTCAAAGCAGATGACATCAGACCTCCGTAGTTACGTGATGTCTTTAGAGGTGGGAGTGTGATTTTATTAAATATGTAGCCTACACAGGATTAGAGGACGTAGAGGAGATGAATCGAGAGCTCAAATGAAAAATGACAAGCCGCCGCTTTTGATTTGCAGTGTGAATAATTTAATTTAATTTAACATTGAGTGATTTTAAGCCAGTCCTTCTCATCAGTCACCTTCATTCCTGAGCATCCGTGATCCCGTCGAGGAGTCGCCACAGCGCGTCACACGTCCCAGCTACACACAACTTTGGCACAGGTTTTACGCCAGGTGCCCTTCCTGACGCAACACTCCTAATTCCTCCAGGCTCGACACCGGCACTGCATCCAGTGGCTGGGGTTTGGGCGAAGGGTGGGAAATCGAACCCACGCCTTCCACATGACAGACCAGAAACCTACGGCTGAGCCACCAATTCCCTACAATTAAAAGTACAAAAGTACACACCTTTTAAAATTCTTAAGTGTTAAAAATAGTGAGCTTGTAGTGGCTCACTGTCGCCTAAGGCCATAGTAAAAGTCTCTCTCTCTCGCTTTCTTTCCAGGTAAAGTACTGGTTGTTCACACATGTGACCAAAGCAAATGACGTATAACAGACTGCAGGTGGCGATATTTCTGGCTGTATAATGTAGCACAACTGCATACAGAAATGTAGTGAAGTAGAAAGTACAGATATTTGCTTTAGGATGTAGTGGAGTAAAAGTCGTACATGTGAGTCTCCAGTGAGAGAATGTGGTGGAAATTTTGAAAATACTATAAAGACAAGAGAAAGGTGATGTCTTTCTCTCCGCTGTCCCATTTTATACACAAACATCTCTGCTAACATAATCAACGTCTCGTACATAAATGTTCCTACATTCACGACTCGCGCCTCTTTATCTGACCCGGACCAGATCAGACCAGATGTCCTCACCTTATCATTTATTCAGTAGCAACTACAATCAGTTTGTTTCTGTTCTATCCTCGTCCTTGTCTTCCTGTGTTTCATTAGACAGACGTAAACCTTCTATAGTCTACGTGACACACTTACTACACAGATCAGAATTAATACATGATTCAAATGTGTTTTTTTTTTGTTGTTGTTGTTTTATTATAAAAACTACTTGCATGAGGTACAGATGCATAACAACTGCACCAGCATCAGTTTTGTTACTGCAGCGTTAAACTAATGGAACGTCCTCACACTCCAGTTTTGTCTAAAGTACATCGGGAGTGTAAAAAACCTCACTTTTTGGGCTAAACTAAAACTCTATCAGTCCTTCGTGTTGTCGCTCCTCTTCGTGGATCACCTGCAGGTTTTCCCAGACAGATGTTGATTTTCTTTTTGTCCCCCCTCCCCCCCTCGTCTGTAGGTACCCGTCTGCCGTGGGACAAGCAGTGGCTGATCGAGTCTCTGTCAGACTCCACCATCTACATGGCTTACTACACCGTAGCGCACTTACTGCAGGGCGGAGTCCTGAACGGCCAGGGGCCCTCACCTCTGGGAATCAGGTACCGTAGATCCTGTAGCTCTGCTTTTTTTTTTATATTTTTTTTTAATTTTTTTAAATGACTTGAAAATGACGACATTTTAAACAATATGAATGATGAATATATTTGAAAGATGTCTTGTGTGTGTTTTCCAGACCAGAACAGATGACCAGAGAGGTGTGGGACTTCATCTTCTTCAAAACGGCTCCGTTTCCCAAGACGGACATCCCTAAGGAGCACCTGCAGAGGCTGAGGAGAGAGTTTGAGTTCTGGTACCCTGTGGACGCCCGTGTCTCTGGAAAAGACCTGGTTCCAAACCATCTGTCCTACTACCTGTACAACCACGTGGCCATGTGGCCCGAGGATAGGTGTGTAAGAACAGCTGAATCGTACTGACTTGGTTAGAGGGATGAGATTTTGAACCTGAGCTGTGGTCCATGATGATCTCAAATTCCTAAGAACATCAGATCTCACGTTCAACTCCATCATAACGTTTTTGAATTATCTCTAGCTTAGATGTGAATCTCACGTTGTGCCTCTGTGTAAAGGGAGTGTTTTCTTTTGCAGTGGGAAGTGGCCCAGAGCGGTCCGTGCCAACGGTCACCTCCTGTTAAATTCTGAGAAGGTGGGTTCACCCCGTCGTTTTTCTGTACATGATCACCCGTGAAAAACTCGTGGCTCTTGTTGGAGTATTAAATGCTATAAGACACTGCAGGGAGCCGCGTGAACGTCCCTGATACATCATACATGACCGGCGTCTCTGACGGCACACGTGAAGGAGATTAATGATTAATATATATAATATTAATATGAACTCGGCTCTTCATGCTGTGCGGTGAGATGTGGCACGAGTCAAAGTAGAGGTCTTCTTATGTAACGGCGCCATCTACAGTATTTTATCCACACTGCAATTTACTGATGATTACACAATTTAATTTAAGTTTAACATTTTAACACTTTATAGTTTAGATTAAATGCTGTGGGACGCTACATTATAGCGGCTACATTCTCTCTCTTTTTCTCTCTCTCTCTCTCTCTCTCACCGTGACTTATCGTCTCTCACTTTTTCACTCCTTCTCTCCATCCCGCACTTTCTCACATTCTCTTTCTTTTCTTTATTTACTCTTTGCCTCTCTCTCTCACACTGTCCTGCTTTCTCAGCCTCTTTACTGCTCTCTTTCTTATTCTCCCTTTCCCTCTTTCTCTCTCTCTTGCACTCCATTTCCTCTTTCTCTTTCTGTCCCTCCTTTTCTCCTACTCTCTTGTTCAGTCTCACTCTCATTAACCCCGTCTTTGTCTCTTCCTTTCTCTTATTAACACACTCCATCACTTACCTTCAGGCTTTCTTTCTCTCTCTCTCTCTCTCTCTCTCTATCCTTTTTCTCTACATTTTATTTCTTTCTTTCTCTCTGTCTCAAAAAAAAGATGATGATTTTCCTGAGAAACCAGAATCTCCTCAGTTTCTCGTGTTCAGAATCTGACACTGGAGATAAACGTAAACAAAAAAAACATCAGATCATCTAAAGATTTAGTGTTCCTCTTTGTTAAACTTGCTTTTGTAATCAGTTTTATCAGTAGTTTTGGGTTGTGTGGAACATCTGCTGTACTCGTTCCTGTGAATGAGCCGTTGCTATAGAAACCATAACGTTTTAGGACGAGCGCTTTATTATAAACCTGTGAGATTTATGATGCGTCTGAGCCACTGTTAAATACCAATAATATTAATAATAATAATAATAATAAGTGAGTCAGCTGTGGTGGAATGAATAATTAATTAACCGAATGTATATTAAATAACGACTGTGCATGTGTAAAATAACGTTTATTAGTGCAGGTGTTTGCATGTAAAAAAAATTTGATGCAGCTTTTATGGTGTGATTATTTCGTAAATATGTATATAAAATAAACTGTTTTTCTTTTTCCTTTTTTGTTGTCTTTGCTAGATGTCTAAGTCCACAGGGAACTTCCTCACCCTGAGTCAGGCCGTGGAGAAGTTCTCCGCAGACGGTAAGTGCTCAGGAACGTCATCCCGGGCGGCACTCTTCCTAACGACGGCCTCGTTTTGTCTTCGCTCAACAGAACGACAGACGTTCGCGTCAGCAGTTTACTCTGCAGCTCTGAAATCTGCGCTCGTGCCAACCGTAATCCGTAAAGACAGAAGGGGACGGGTTTTTATTGTAGTTGTGTTTCTGATGTTTGGAGACGCGCTGAACAGAATCCGATCTCCCAAAGGAGCGAGCGTCCAGGCCGGTCCATCTGGAGAGAACTGCAGACGTCTGCTGAGTCCTCATTAGTGTGTGCGTGTGTGTGAGTGTGTCTGCACACACACACACACACACACACACACACACACACACACGCACACACACGTGCTGTCTGTGTTCTCTGTTATTTATAGAAAGTATGATGCTAACATTGTGAGCCTGCTTTTCTAACTTACTTTCTATAGTCTGTAAAATATTCTTATCATTTCCGCAGCAGCACGCGCTTTACTTATAAAGTTACATGACGTTTATACTGTCCTGAAATGTGTTTGAATAATATTTTCTTACAGAAAATTATTATTTAACTGATTTGAGAGTGAATTAATTGATGATATTTGAATTGTAAATAACGTATTTAACTTGTACACCACAAGAGGGCGCACATACAGTTTAATTTTGTAGTTCAGTTTGTTTATTTATTTATGTTGTATTTATGTATATATTTAAATTCTTTGTGCTTTTCTAACATAGCTAGTTTGTTGGGATTGTGTCACTAGTACTATTTAAATACTTAAATTGAGGAAATAAAGTGTTTATCATGAGTAATTAATTGATTATAGATTGCAAATTTGTTTGCAGTTGATCTATTGATCAATAAATCTGAGTAAATTTTACACCCCTCATTGCTCTTCTCTGAATCTAACCTCAGGTATGCGCTTGGCCCTCGCTGATGCCGGAGACACGGTGGAAGACGCCAACTTCGTAGAGACCATGGCCGACGCCGGCATTCTGCGTCTCTACACCTGGGTGGAATGGGTCAAAGAGATGATCTCCAACCAGAACAGTCTGAGAACCGGGCGCTCCGATACGTTTAACGACAGAGTCTTCTCCAGGTACCTGATCATCACTGCACCTCTCTGTTTCCTGCTGTGCTGAGGAGTTCTGAGGGGGCCGTGGTGTGTTCCCAGGTCATTTAATGAAAAATGATCGTTTCTGTGTTTACAGTGAAATGAACTCTGGGATTAGTAGAACTGAGCAGCATTACGAGAGGATGATGTACAAGGAGGCGCTGAAGACGGGATTCTTTGAGTTCCAAGTAAGACAGACACACACACTCACACACACACACATTCACTTCAGCGTCTGCAACAATGGGCAACCTTCGATTCTGAAAAATTAGTCTTGAATTAGTGCCAAAACATGCAGTTCCTCAAATGTCCACTGGGGGCGGTGTCAATCCCCAAAGAGACCAATGTTCATCAATTATTTATTTTTAAACTACACCTTCATACATAAAATGTGTATATTTTATTAAATGATTAAATCCTGCTGGGAAAATCTGTTATGCGATTTAATGTATATTTGGATGGTCAGATTTAGATTTAGGATTGATTCTCACTTTTTTCAAAGTATTTAGGAAAATGTACAGATATTAAACTTAATCAAATGGACAAATTTATTGAAAATGTACCGCAGCTTTTACAGAAACTACAAACCGCTTTTGTCTTTCGCAAATATTCACATTTTGCAAGAGTATTGTCTTCTTTTGAGTTTGTGGATTACTGCCACCTGCTGGACTGGAGTGTGGAGCTAAAGTCATCAGGTGTGGGTGGGGGACAACGACGACATGACATTTAAACAGTCAAAGACACAATTTATAAAGCATTTAATGCCACCGAACATGGACGGAATAGAGAAGCTTGAGACAAATCAGACCGTAACATTAGTGCCGTTGAAACAAAATCAAAAATGAATAAAATTTTATCGAATCAGATCAAATCAAGTCGAGTGTCTTTCTCCGATTCCATCTCTGTGGGTCATGGAGATTTTTAATTTAATATCACTCGAAGTTTGAAAGACATAAAGGTGTAGGAAAGCTTTTCTGCCTGGTTCTGCTGCACGAGCGCCGCACCGAGCAACTTTTATACTCAACGCAATAATTTTTCCCTCCATTTTGAGAGCACTTAGGTGTAATTTTCTCTCTGATCTCTCCTCCTAGGCAGCTAAGGATAAGTACCGCGAGCTGGCCATCGAGGGAATGCACAGAGATCTGGTGTTCCAGTTCATTGAGAACCAGACCCTGCTGCTGGCTCCTATCTGCCCTCACCTGTGCGAGTACACCTGGTCTCTGCTCGGAAAGGTGCGACCCCGAAACCGCACGCTTAACTGGGACATGTTCAGCTTTTAACTGTGGAATCTGCAATATTTAATCTGTTTATCTAAAAACCCTGGAGTTTAGTGTTTGTGTGTATATTTAGTGTTTATGATGTAGTTTTGACGTAATCAAACACATTTAGAGTGAAATAATAAGACAAAAGACAGATTAATTTATATATGAGTTGGTTATTTACTTAAATCCAGTCACTCTTTCAGACTTATTTTAAGAGCGAGTGCAGGTTTGAGTCCGGAGAGGATTAAATACTGTACGTGGACACGTGATGTACAACTAAGCAGAGACGTTCTAATGTAGAACTGATTCTCAGACAAAATGGACACTAAAGACATGTCTAACTCGCAGACATGGAAGCATGCTGTAGCTGATGTGTGTCTCTGTCCCCTGGTCTCTGTAGAGCGACTCGGTAATGAAGGCCAGATGGCCAGTGGCCGGTCCGGTGGACGAGGTTCTGATCCGGTCCTCACAGTACCTGATGGAGACGGCCCATGACCTGCGGCTCCGCCTCAAAGCTTACATGCAGCCTCCTAAGAGCAAGGTGTGTGTGTGGGTGTGTGTGTGTGTTTCTCATTATATTACCCAGATGATCTTTAAAAAAAATTTTTTTTTTTTATGAGAATCAACTTTATAAGGATACATTTTTTTTATGTTATAGATATAATACAGAAAGTGTGTGTGTGTGTGTGTGTGTGTGTGTGTGTGTGTGTGTGCCAAAGAAGCTCCTTCTGAAGTTTATGCAACATGGAAGTGACCGATCTCGCTTCACTAAACATTTCACGTTTTGTATTTGGCCCCAAAAACTGCCATTTTCCAGCATTACTGTCTCGCTTCAAACAATAATCATTTAGAATGAAAATTATCACAATTTCTTTGAGTATTGATACTAAAATTGGTGGAAGCTTCTAGAAGTGTATGACCTGTAAAAATTGCTGCTTAAATTAAAATGATGTATTTTTATTGTTCTTAAATTCATGCAAAATTAAGGACAGGGGTTTTGTTTAAATGCTCCAAATTAGAAGCAGATGTTGTGTTATGTGGCCATAAAACATAACTGAATAAAGTATAGTGGGTTTTTTTTTCTTCTTCTTCTTTTTTTTTTTTCTGCCCTATAATTATTGTTAACACACACACACACACCAGTACAATTCCAGGACTGCCGCAGCACTTTGCATGACGGATGTTTTTTTGGTAAAAGGAAAAAAAAATCTGTAGTGTCCGTAACCATGTTAAATTCATGTTGCAATATCTTAACAATTTTGCATTTTAGACGATTCAGGTTTATGTCTTTTCATGTGAAATCTAAACTGGCCAAGTTTCATCTGAACAACAATTAAGATCATTGATTAATTTTTTTTTTTTTAAGTTACAGACACTACATACTGTAAAAGAACATGAAATTGTATTTAGCAAATGTGTTTCTTTTTGTCGGATTAAAATATAAATGTGTAATTACATTTACAAAACACTAAGCACGGATCAGGAGATATGAAACATTAAGTATTATGAAAAATGCTGTTATGCTGTTAATGCTGTTCACTTTTTCACTTGGATGAGACTGTGTGTGTGTGTGTGTGTGTGTGTGTGTGTGTGTGTGTGTGTGTGTGTGTGTGTGTGTGTGATCCTCACTCAGTGCTATTATCTCATTTTGCTTAAAATGGAAACTAAACCAACACATTCACACACCCCCCCCCTTCCCCCCACCGCCTTTTCCTACGTATGTGTTATATGTAATAAAATGCTAATGATGTCATCCTCATAGAAAGGAGACAACAAACCCCCAGCCAAGCCGACTCACTGCACGGTGTACGTGGCAAAGAACTACCCGCCCTGGCAGCACAGCGCCCTCTCTCTACTGGCCAAGCACTACAAGGTAAAGTGTGTGTGTGAAGGAGCTCGTGGTCAGGCTTAAAGTCCTTAGATGTGTGATGTCATACCGTTTTTAATCTCACCGCATGAACAACTTGCTTCTTTTTCGGTTTTCAGAACCACAGTGGCGCGCTCCCCGACAATAAGGTGATCGCGGTGGAACTGGGCGCGATGCCCGAGCTGAAGAAGTACATGAAGCGCGTCATGCCGTTTGTAGCCATGATCAAGGTACTGACTCTCAAACGACCTGGTACTCCTCTGGAGAAGGGGATGACAAGATTAAACATCTAAAGCAGTTGTTCCCAAATATACCAAGGCTTCAGCCCAGTGTGGAATGTGGAACATGAGACTAATGAAGATAAATGAAGATGTTGTTTAAATCCCAGAGCTTTGTTTTATTAGATGAGGTTATTTTTTATGTAAATACTTAAGCATAAATATTTATGGAATTTTACGCATAATTATAAAATTGCAAGTTAAATGAAAAACTTTCCATTTATTTGTTATAAATGATCTCTCGCCGTGCACCTGCAGTACCCCTTACAGGCCATTAGAGGGCCGTGGTTCACACTCTGGTAAACACTGATCTAAAGTATTAAAGGACTCGCGTACACTTTATTAAACTGCACCACATCGCTGTTGGACTCTGGATTGTGATGTGCAGAAAATTAATCAAATCCTTATGACCATATTAATGCACTGGTTCTGATCCGTTACCATTTATCTGTTTTATCACACCACCCCGTTGCTGATTTGTTTTTCTCTCACAGCAAGTGAATAACCGCAAAGTGTTTTACTCCTTACATGCTATTATATTTGTACTGCTTAGTGTATATTTATATGGAATTCTTTGCATCTTGACTTTTTGTTTGTTTGGATTAATCATAAGATTAGATAATTAATTTATAGCATAATTAAGAACAAGAATCCGCCTGATTTAGTAGATTAGCGCGTACGAGGACTGTAGCTTGTTTATACGGCGTTTATTTAGTACTGTAGGAACAGAGCACCGTGTTAAGACAACTCTGTTGAAGTGTGTGTGTGTGTGTGTGTGTGTGTGTGTGTGTCAGGACAACCTGGAGAAGAAGGGGCCGAGGGTGCTGGAGTTGGAGCTGGAGTTTGATGAGCGAGCGGTCCTGCTGGAGAACATTGTTTATCTCACCAACTCTCTGGAGGTAGGAAGCCGAACAGCTGCAGGTTAAATGTGATGAGTCTGTACTAACCAACTGGCTAATGAAGGAGAAAAAAAAAAAACATTTCGGCTACAGAAAGTCTCCCAAACTGTTTGTGATGAGAGCGCGCTGAATTAAAATCCCCAACTATTCTTGGTCGCTTGACTCTGATGTCTCGTGTCCTTATAAGTTTTATAAGTGCGTAGCTTCATGCTGTATGTTTTTATGGTGCTAATTGATTGTATGTCATATGCAGTGGCGGCTGGTGCAAATTTTTTCAGGTCGATCTGGTCCAAGCTTATTAACTTTTGTTCTTTCTTCGTCCGATCGCCTTGTGAAGGGGAATTTTAACAAAGAAATTATATAATTTTCTCTCATATTTATCTGCTTCCATGTCAGTCACTATTCAATACATTAACTAACAATCTGCTGAGTGTTAATGAGACTCGTTGAGAATGGTCCAATCACATGAGCCCAAATATTTAAAAACAATATTGATTCGCTAAGAACAAAAGTGGGAGGGTTCGGGGCGCACAGTGCTGCACCCCAAGGATGATTTGAAAAAATCCAATTAGAGCTCAGTCTCAAATAAAACATTTACGTGCCTACACAGACACTCGTTTGTCTATGAGCCACGAGATGTTACAGTGCAATTAAGATCACGCTGACTTCACCATGAAGCGTAACGAACTCATGCTGAAGTGTCACGAAGTCTCTACAAACGTTCACGCTTTTCCTGTGGAGCTTCTCCAACACCTCTTGATCTGCTATGATTTATTAACACACAGTACGACTGCAGATCAATCCCTGCTCTCCGTTATCACCCAGATGAGGATGGGTTCCCTGTTGAGTCTGGTTCCTCTTAAGGTTTCTTCCTATTACCATCTCGAGGAGTTTTTCCCTCAGCACCGTCACACTCGACTCGTTCATCAGGGACGATCTGATCTATTCTGACTCATACAACATTCACATTTCATACAAAATTGTGTTTAATTGTGTAAAGCTGCTTTGCAACAATAAATGTTTTAAAATTCCAAAATAAGCACTCGAATCGCTTCATTCTCCGTATTTAAGTGCCCTACACGTTGGGGGAAATAAAGTCTTCTTCCTCCCTCTGTAGTGCACTACATGTCAATTTGGATATGTTTATAACTGCTGAGGTTGAGACTCGTTGTTTTTTGCCACGTGAGCATTGTGTGATGTGACTGTGGTTATTTATAGATCATTTTTGACTACTTGACAGTTGAAATTGTGACTTTTCGGGAAAATTTGTAAATAAGGAGAAGCAAATTGTAGAAATTCTGAGTCATTTTGGATACAGTTCACCCAATTATACACAGAATAACATATATTTTGTCCTCATTACCGTCGTACTCGTATCAGCTCCACAGTGTTTTTATGATAAATCATGCATGTTTTAAGATCATCATGAGGTCAGGTGTTTAAGTCATTAGTTTTAAGTAAACTCTGTTTTTCTCTCTGTAGCTGGACCGGATCGACATCCTGTTCGCCTCCGAAGGGGACGATAAAGTAAAGGAGGACTGCTGTCCAGGGAAACCCTACAGTGTGTTCAGATCAGAGGTACGGCAGATCATTTTATCTCCACATGTGTGTGAGAAGTGAATGGAGTGATTTAAATGAACATTTCAGTTTAGTACCAGTATGTTTAAAAAAAAAACAACAACAACAACAAAACAGTCTGTCTGAGTTATATTTCATCATTATTGGGAAATTAGTGTCGAGTTATTCTGAAAGTAGCAGAAATGAAATAAGTGTCACAAGCTGTTATATGTGGCGTCCAAGCACTCTTTGCAAACAGCGCCCCCGGTGGCCAGCCCATGCCATATTTCGAAATGTATTAAAACAACGTTAAAGGACGATTCTGTACAGTTGGTCAGTGATGGTGAACAGAAATCCCTAATCAGAAGATAATTGGCCCGACAGCAACCATATATATATATATATTAGGGCCGGGACTCGATTAAAAAAAAAAATCTAATTAATTAGAGGCTTTGTAATTAATTAATCGAAATTAATCGCATTT
>JAQKPX010000010.1:22867576-22877934 GCA_030068255.1 Clarias angolensis | reverse complement strand
TCAAATGAAAGACTGGAATCTATAATCACACCGAGGTCTTTTACTGTTGCACTTGATGGAACAGAAAGGCCATCTAAAGTTACAGCTACAGTTATAGTTCCTCTTAGAGCTGTAATAATATAGTGCACACAGATGTTCTGTACAACTGTGAGTTTGGGGAAGAAGAACATGTGTGTGTGTGATGGTCAGGGGTGCACATACTTTTGGCTTAATAGTGTGATATCATGTGCAAAATATATGAACAATAAAGAACATTTTTGTGTAAATAGTTGTTAATTTCTTTTTGAAAAATGATGAAACACAAATCAGAGACTCTGTGGCGAAGTCAAACTTTAAAAGTAAAACATGAAGCAGAATTTCAAAAAGATTATTAATGTTGATCGTTAAAATACAATTTATCTGTAGTAGAAAATTATATTTTACATTTTCCAGTCAGTTCATCATTATCAGTTTCACAACCTTTTTTTTTTTTTTTTTTTAAACATTGAGGATTCATCCAGTTTAGCAATAATAATAATAATAATAATAATAATAATAATAATGTAATCTGATTTTTATCTTTAGACAGATAGATAGAGCACTTTATTAATCCCAAAGGGAAATTGCAGCCGGTTCACATAATAATATACAACATTTAATCAGCAAACACGAATAACAAGAATGACTATCAGGGAGGAAAAAAAGAAAGAAAAAGGTGCATTAATGAACACAGTTAACAGTTTAAGGTGCATTAATGAAGGTAGAAAAATGGTAGAAAATAATATATGAATATGAAAATACTGCTTCTATGTACATGTGCATGATGATTGTATATACTGTACAGGGGGGAATGAAACTGTACATCAGGTGCATAATGGAGAGAATAAACCATCAGGAATGTAACCAACTAATACTAATAAAAAGAGGATGTAATGAATGACGGACTCTGTGTGTTGTGATGTCAGAGGTCCGACTCCTGACACAGAGCAGAGTTACTGTAAAGTCTAACTGCAGAAAAGACTTCCTGTAGCGTTCTCCGTCACGGCGGAGCTGAAGCGTTCTCTTACTAAAGGTTCTCCACTGTTCCTCCAGTGTGTTGTGGAGGGGATATGAGATGTTCTCCAGGATGGTTAACATTTTGTGTAACGTCCTTCTGTCCACTACAAGCTCCAAACCCTGAACTCAAACCTGAACAATTTGTAAAGTTTGTGAGTGTGAGTATTCAGAAGAAAATCAGCCACACACACACACACACACACACACACACACACACACACACACACACTGCTGGACTGTAACTGTTAGCCAGAACACCAATGAAGTGAAAAAGCACAGAGTCATCTTTTGACAGAGAAGATTTTTACCCAATATAGCCTGGAGTGTGTGAGACGCGCTCCTCATTGGTCGGCTGCTTTACTATAAAAACTGTTCAAGAATAAAAGCTGCGGCTGCGTTTCACCCTGAGGACGTCTTCACCCGAGTGCTGTGACGCCCCGCTGAATAACCACGTATGGCGTTTTACATTTTATACAAATCACAAAACCTTTCTGTGTCACTCTGGGTATAGATTCATATTTTCTATATTATAATTAATATTATTTTCTTTTTGCCCCAAATGTCTTTACTAGAATGAAGTATTTGGTTGTGTTTGTCCTAGTTTCTCTGGCTTTCACTGCATACGCAGCTAGACGTAAGTCACATCACTGTGTTATTATTATTATTATTATTATTATTATTATTGTTATTATTATTATTATTATTATTGTTATTATTATTATTATTATTATTATTATTGTTGTTGTTATTATCATTATTATTATCGTTGTTGTTGTTGCTTTTATTATTATTATTATTATTATTATTATTATTATTGTTGTTGTTGTTGTTATTATCATTGTTGTTGTTGCTTTTATTATTATTATTATTATTTACAGCTGAAAACAAATGTTCCAGTGGTTGGTCAGGATTTGGGAAAAAGTGCTACAAATACATAGCAGAATCAAAACCATGGGTTCAAGCCGAGGTAAAGAGTGATTATCTTTTTTCTGTAGTGTAGAGTCAGTAGTGTAGAGTCAGTAGTGTAGAGTCAGTAGTGTTCATGCCATCAATACTAGAACTCATAAGTGATTTGCTGAGAGATAACCCATTTGCTCGGGTTCAAGCTGAGGTAAAGAGTAATTAGCTTTTGTCGGTACTGTAGAGTCAGTAGCATAGAATCAGAATCGTCAGTAGTCAGTAGTTTAGAATCTGTAGCGTAAAGTAAATAGCGTGGAGTCTAGCATAGAGTTATTAGAGTCAGTAGAGTAGAGTCTGGTGTTTAGAATCAGTAGTGTATATATTTGGTAGTGTAGTGTCAGTAGCAGAGAGTCAGTAGAGTAGAGTAGATTCAGTAGTGTATGTTATGTAGAGTCAGCAGTGTAGAGTCAGTAGAGTAGAGTCAGTAGCGTGAAATAAATAGCGTAGAGTAAGTAGAGTCAGTAGAGTAGAGTCAGGAGTTTAGAGTCAGTAGCATAGAGTCAGTAGAGCAGAGTAGATTTAGTTGTGTATATCCAATAGAGTGGAGGCAGTAGTGTATAAACAGTAGAGTCAGTAGGGGAGAGTAAATAGAGAAAAGTCAGTAGAGTAGAGTAAGTAGAGTCAGTAGTGTATATTCAGTAGAGAAGAGTCTGTAGAGTACTGTAGAGTCAGTAGAGTAGAGTCAGTAGAGTCTGTAGAGTAGAGTCAGTAGAGTAGAGTCCGTAGTGTTCATGCCATAAAGACTAGAATTGTGAAGAGGTTTCTGAGAGAGAACCCGTGTGCTGCTCCACTGGTGTATCATCTCCTCCTCCTGTGTCTTTATCAGCTCTACTGTCAGGACCTGGGAGGAAACCTCGCGTCTGTACACAGTAATCAGACTCACTCCTTCCTCAAGAGAATGGCGAGAGTCTCTGGCAGCTACACGCGCACCTGGCTCGGGGCTCAGAACGCGATCTGGGTACATTTCTGTTTCTATATCTGTTAAAGGTTTCTGAAAGAGCTGTGAAAGAAATCAAACATTCTGCAAAGTAATATAAAAAAAAACTGTTAAAATTTATAATCTGTGAAGTTAAAGCTGATTTTTGAGTGAATTCCACTTTTCAGTCTTATTTAGATTTTTATGTGGAGGTTTTTAAAACATTCCAATATAAAATATCTATTCTAATGTAAATAGAATCTGATTCCATGACTGTATAATTAGAGTGTAAGACGTTTAATCGGAGCGAAGCAGTGACCCAGGCCTGGTCTTTTCCCAGGACACCGTGTGGTTCTGGTCTGATGGCTCGGTGTTTGACTTCACGAAGTGGCACTCGGGCGAGCCGAACACCCCAGAAGGATATGAACGCTGCCTGGAAATGAACTACGGAGGTAATGACACGAGCACAGACTCTATTATTATTATTATTATTATTATTATTATTATTATTATTATTAATATAATGAAGAAGTGCAGATCCTCCACATGGAGGAGACACGTGCGGCAGGTTTCCTGTCTGACTCGACACTCATTTACTCCACAGATGAAGTCCTGTGGAACAACCTCCAATGCAACACGGAACTCTACTTTATGTGTCAGAAATCAGCATGACAGATTGAATAACAGATTATAACTGCTTATAACTGCCTATATCCTTATTATCACTTTTTTCATTGTTAACTATAAAAAAATTAAATCATTACTTACAATATGAAAATAAAAATGGATTACGCAGCTTAACACATTTCCTGTCATTATTATAATCATCTGATAAACTGACCTAAAGCAGCAAATGTTTCACTTAATAATAATAATAATATTAATAAATTATTATTATTATTATTATTATTATTATTATTATTATTATTATCTCTTAAAAGATGCACCATTTTGCCATTGAGGATCTTTAATCTTATTAAAATTAACCACCTAAATACTTATTGTCTATAAAACTATTAAAACATTAAATTTAATATAGAAGCACACTGAAACTACAAGTACAGTATGAATTGTGAATTTGGGTAGCAGCGATAAACTACATCATCATTAACATAATAATAATAATAATAATAATAATAATAACAATAATAATAAACACATTTGAGAAGTGAGAAAACAATTTAAATGGAATAAATGTAAACATGTCTAATGACTGTGATGTAAGTTAAATTTGAGATTAAACTACAGAACACTGCACACTGTTATATCACATACAGTAACACTATATAATAATCTATTTCATGAATAAACTAAATTAATTGAGCACCTGTACGGTCCAGGGAACACCTTTACACCAGGTGTCTATGACACACACTCCATCTAACACACACTGCTGTAGGAGTCTCACTGGTGTGTAGATCATTTCCTCTCCTGTATTACTGGTTTGTGAGAATTTGCAAATTCACACAGAATTCAAATCCTAATTTCTTTTTCCTGGGAAATTATATTTATACACTTTAGGATATGCTGCCATCTTGTGGTGTAAGTTCTTAATTCAACATTCAGCACAACCTTTATGGACCTCATGCGTGAAGTATTTAGAAGTCATCCTGCATGGGTTTATTCCCGACGAAGTGTTTTTCTGGGATTTTATGTGACAGACCAACACAAAGTGGCACATAACTGTGAAGTGGAAGGAAAATGATAAATAGTTTTCAAAATTGTTTACAAATAAAAATCTGAAAAGTGCTGTGTGCAAACTTTACAATTTTAGACATTCACCCCTTTACTCTGATCCCCCTCACTAACATCCAGTGGAACTGATCACCTTCAGTCTCCTAATTAGTAAACAGAGTCGACCTGAGTGTGATTTAATCTCAGTATAAATACAACTGGTCAGTGAAGTCCTCAGAGGTTTGTTAGAGAACATCAGTAAACAAACAGCATCATGAAGGTCGAGGAATGCAGCAGACAGATCAGGGATGAAGATGTGGAGAAGTTTAAAGCAGAGTAATGTTATAAATAAATATCTCAAGCTTTAAACATCTCACTGAGTGCTGTTCACTCTATCATCTGGTAATGGAAAGAGTACGGCACAACTGCAAACCTACCAAGACATGGACGTCCACCTAAACTGGATGGAGTTCATTAATCAGAGAAGAAGCCAAGAGGCCCATGGGTACTCTGGAGGAGTTGCAGAGATCCACAGCTCAGGTGGGAGAACCTGTCCACAGGACGATTGTTAGCTGTGACCTCCACAAACCTGGTCTTTATGGAAGAGTCGTGAGAAGAAAGGCATTGTTGAAAGAAAGCCATAAGAAGTTTTGAGACAAGCCATGTGGGGGACACAGCAACATGTGGAAGAACATTCTCTGGGCAGATGAGACCAATAATTTGGCCTAAATGCAAAATCACATGCACATCAAACTGAACACTCCATCCATGTGCATTGTGGTGTAAACATCATGTTGTAGGGAGGCTTTTCTTCAGCAGGGACATGGAAGCTGGTCAGAGGTGATGGGAAGATAAACGCAAATACAGGGCAATCTTAGAAAAAAAAACTGTTAGAGTCTGCAAAAGAACCGAGACTTGGACATTCACCTTCCAGCAGGACAATTACACACAGGTGGACTCTATTTTCTGCTGCTGCATGTAAACAATTTTTTACTTACATTTTAAATTGCTGTGTGAACCAATGCAAAAACAGCAACAGAACTTAACTCAAACTGTGATACGGAGGAAGAAGAAATAGGCGAGTATGCCATAACAAGGGTCAACATCGGAGATCGCAGATCAAGAGGAGCACAATGTACTTGAGGAGGATAGCTACGTGGATGACATCCTTACATCCCACAATGACCGGGAGAGACTGAACATGATAATAAATGGACTTGAGGAGATTCTGACAGCCGGCAGATTTGCACTCAAGCCATGGGTTAGGTCAGGGCAAAGTGGGAGGCAAGTGACTGGTGCACAAACTCAAAGTCAAGCGATCATACTTCCGAACCAGATGAAAGAAGAAGAAAATAAAGCTTTAGGAACAGAGTACTTGGTAGAAGATGACAAACTCTACATCATGACTTCCATTACCTTTTCTAAAAGGAAAAAGGAAATGAGAACAGGCCAGAAACTTGAAGGCAAAGTGAAACTGATAACGCCTAACCCGTTGACCAGGAGACAGCTACTAAGCAAGGTTCCTGGGCTCTATGACCCAAATGGTCTCGTTACGCGTGCCGAGCAAAAAGGTGCAATTCTTGTCAGGAAGGCATTCCAAGAGACAGGAAATGGGAGCTTAACTCAACAAACACGGGACAAGCCACTTTCTGGAAATCTCAGAAATAAGTCCATCAAACTCTCTGAGAAGAATTGGCGGATGAAAGTTGAACATTGGTTTCACCTAATAGATAGTAGTCAGATTGTGCTGGGAGGCATTCTGAGTGATAGCTATGGATTCCAGATGTTCTTTGCAAACAGAGTTGGGAAGCGAGTGACTGGTGGTGAATCCCAGGAAATGGCCATGGAAAATCGATCCTGCAAGGAAGCAGAGACCACTGTTTGCCTTGTAGAGCACAGACAAGACAGAGAAAGTCATGGAAAAATTTTTAAATCAAGATCCCTGCGACCATCCTTCACAGAGATGTTAGACGGCTGGTCGTCTTGGTTCCTGCAGAAGAACAGGCAGAAGAAAAGAAAGTGTGAACTACTTGTGTTTAATAACCAGTAGATCAAGTGGGAGGTTGTTGCTGTTGTGGTTGTTGGTCTTTCGGCTGCTCCCAGTAAGGGGTCGCCACAGCAGATCATGTGGGGGGTGTAAAGCTAAAATAAGTGAAATGATGGAGCTAAAGTCATTCGACAAGGAACAACTGTGACATGATTAGAGTATGACATCACAGTATGCATCACCTCACAGTGGTGTAGTTGGTTTTTTTCGAGTTTGAAGCAGAAGCTGATGTGCAAATTTCCAGATAACTCGACACCCGTGCGTGAAGCAGAATGTTTTACAATATAAAATCGGAATCGATCCACTGCGCTGTGAAGTTAAGCATGCTAGCTGGGCTAACGCTCGAGCTCCAAATGTCTGTGGTAAAACCCAGAGTTGGTATGTCTGTGGTAATGAGCGCATGAATGTGTTTGGTAACTCAGTTATACATTTCAGGTAGAAATGTTTCTGCAACATGGCATCTGCACGCGGGTCAGGAGTCTGCGAAATACCCTCAATGTCCTCCACGATGGTCGTCCAAGACAAAGAATTCCATTACATGCTCTGGCACTATCATCTGCAACTTTCTTAGTCTTTTCAAAGAGGGTGGAGACCGAGGGTGTGAGGTAGTCGGGGTACTTTTAACCAATGTTGTTTTGTGATGGTCCTCATATTTAACCGGATGTCGTGATTTCAGGTGGTGTATCAAACCTGTTGTCGAAAAGTCCTTTGGCACCCCACCCCCTCTTGGGGTTGTTGCAGAACAAGTGTTGCATATTGCAAACTTTGGCGTCCTCATCTGAGAGAGAGAGAGAGAGAGAGAGAGAGAGATGCTGTCAATCAATTAAAACATGAAATGTGGTTAATCACAGTCATAACTGTGATAAATCACAATAAATCACAATTTTATAATACAGTGGAACCTCTGCATACGAATTCCCTTCCACACT
This sequence comes from Clarias angolensis, assembly GCA_030068255.1. NCBI lineage: Eukaryota > Metazoa > Chordata > Actinopteri > Siluriformes > Clariidae > Clarias > Clarias angolensis. Next base: position 22,870,373 of record JAQKPX010000010.1, on the reverse strand, counting down.
AAATCTCACCGTAACAATAGAAATTTTGAAAGGAATCTGCATCGGCATATGAAGCATTTTCAGCACATGAACTTAACGAAATGCCGGCTAAGATGAGCTTAAGTCCGGGAGTCGTTTAAAACTTGTTTGTCAGTGAAAAACCAAGCAAAGCGAGTTCACATCTAATTTTTTTTGCAGTTTGTGTAAGATTTATTGAAGTCATAACACCTTGAATGTGCTTGTGTGGTGTACCTGGATGGCAAGGACACAAGTGCTTGGGCCCGATCATTGCTTTTTTGCAACTATATAAAATTTCTTGTTGTTTTCATGAACTTTGGGTCATGCTGTGTGTGTGTGTGTGTGTGTGTGTGTGTGTGTGTGTGTGTGTGTGTGCTTTGTGCTTTGTTCACTGCTCATAACACAGAGTTGGAGGGCAGTGATGGTACCAGCCTGTCCCTGACCCCGGCCCTGACTCTGCACAGACTGCTTTAGCTTTTCACCACAGTTTTTAATTCTCTATGTTCTTTACACACAAATCACAGAGTCTCTCTGATATAAACTATAATAATTACATTTCATTTTGTGACTCTAAAATCTAAAATCTTCGCCAGGTTCTGTGGCTCATTATTCCTTCACCCTGCGCTACACCTGCTTGCCCCTTCACGATTTTTTATTTGTTTGTATATTTCTCTCACTTAAATGATTGAGATCATCAAACTAATTTTAATATATAAATATTAGATATAAATAAAAAATAATGGACTTAATCAGATTTAAGTCCAGACTTTGACTAGACCGCTCAAAAACCTTAATTTAGAGTTTTTTTCTGAGCCATTCATTGAGTTAAGTTGAGTTTTATTGTCCTGAAACTGATGGGTGGACATTCTCCTTCAGGAGTTTCTGGTAGAGCTCAGAATTCATGGTTCCATCAATAACAGCAAGTCGTCCAGATCCTGAAGCCCCAGACCATCACACTACCATCGCCATGTTTGACTGTAGGTATGATGTTCTTTTTCATGAAACGCTGTGTTAGTTTTACTCCAGATGTAACGGGACACACACCTTCCAAAAAGATTAACTTTTCTCATCAATCCACAGAATATTTGTCCAAAAGTCTCTGTGATAACCGAGATGATTTATGGCGAGTGTGAGACGAGCCTCTGTGTTGTTTTTGGTCAGCAGTGTCTTTCACCTCGGAACTCCCCCATGGATGCCATATTTGTCCCCCAGTCTGTTTCTTATTGTTGAATCATGAACTCTGACCTTAACTGAGGTGAGTGATGCCTGCAGGTCTTTAGATGTTCTTCTGGTTCCTCTATGAGCTCCTGGATGAGGCGTTGTTGTGTTTTTTGTTGTTGTGTTTCAGGTTTTCTCCATGTGTGTATAACAGTGTCTCTCACCGTGGGTCACTGGAGTCCCAAAGCCTTAGAAATGACTCTGTAACCCGTCCCACACTGATACATGTCAATTACTTTGTTTCACACTTGCTCATGAATTTCTTTTCTTGATTCACCAGATCTGATAGTGATCAAGTTTGGGTGTGGCAAGTGCAATTCCCCCCCACACCCCAGGTTGTCTTTATGTAATATTAAAATTTGTTTGATGATCTTAATCATTTACATGTGACAAGTATAGAAAAAACAGGAAGGTGCAAATACTTTTTCACAACACTGTATACTTCTGATTATATCTGAAAAAGCAGTGTGGAGAGAGAGAGAGAGAGAGAGAGAGAGAGAGCAGTGGAGGAGATCAAGCTAGACAGAGAGAACAACACACTCACTGGAAGCAGAAGCAAAGGGCCCGGATTCTCTGTGCTTTGATTGGCTGTTTAGCTGTAGCCTGGAGGCAGGCTCCGCCCACTGCCGGCCTGGTGGTGTCATTCAGTGCATGATGTGCTTGTGTCACTGTAGTGCATGAGGAGGGGTGGGGGAAGGAGAGCGAGAAAGAGAGACTGTGTGTGAGTGTGTGTGTGTGTGTATGTGTGTGTGTGTGTGTGGGAGAGAGTGAGAGAGAGAGAGAGAGAGAGAGAGAGGGGAAAACAGGCCTCCACCCCGAGTATTAGGGAAATGGGAGTCTGTATGAGGGATAAAGCGGTGAGCCTCTGCATCATCTACATCTCTGAAGCAATGGAGAAAAGGTAAGGATCTCTCGCTCCCTCCTTCACACACACACACACACACACACACACACACAGAGATAAATGCATAGGAAATAAGAGCGAGGGATGGAGGGATGGAGAGAGTCTGTATTGCGCAAGCAGCAGCGGCTGTAGCGTGTCGCCCTGGGAGGCGAGATGAGGGGGTGAGGGGGTGAGGGGGTGAGGGACGGGCAGAGGAGGAGAGAAGATGGAGATGATGCTCACACATGCACTCAAGCAGAAGCGATTCATGCAGAAAGCTTTATGGCAGGGATTTACACACACACACACACACACACACACACACACACACACACACACACACACACACACTAACATGTCGTCTGTCCTCATCACGTTCCTGAGGAGCAGCAGGCGTTCAGCCTCAGCTTCCTCACATGGAGACGATATTCAGCTTTACAGCAAATCTGTTGAATATAAATATGAATCCAGATATACAACAGCACTCACACGCACACACACACGCACCTCTCACACACACCTCACACGTTCTCGTTTTCAGGTCCCGGACGACACACAAACATCCTGGGCCTAAATTCAGACACATTTTCATGTCACAGTTTCGGAGTGACGTTAGGAGAAGACGCTGTCCTGCAGACGCTGATTCACACAGACTGATCCTGCTGTAGTGCACACTCCCCCTGCTGTAGTGCACACTCC
>JAQKPX010000010.1:22560083-22574077 GCA_030068255.1 Clarias angolensis | reverse complement strand
TCTAACCCCACCCCAGGCCGTGAGCGTGTGACGAGGTCACCATTTTGTCCACCGGCGCTGCAGGACGTCTCAGCGGTCTCCTGTGGACGAGTCTAAACTGTCTCTCAGCGTTCCTGTCTGTGGAGGAAGATTACCGAGACTCGCCGAGCTCAGCACTTTACACCTGCTGCAGGAGCCGGACAGGAAAACAACATCCTGTTCATCTTCAGACCCTTACAGAAAACTCACACACACTTCACACTCACACACACACACACGTTCCTCACAGGACTCAGCAACATTGATGGGATTTTTCTCTGCCTTTACCAAAGTGACGTCTTTATAAACGATTCACATCTGACTTTTTAACACGATTCATTAAATAGTTCAATTTATAGAATTTATCCTTCATATTTATCAAATTATTTTTAACGTGATTGATTTCATGTGAATTTTAACATGATTTATTTACGTCCACATCTGATTTCCTTGTACATGATCTATCTGAACATTTTATTCGATAGAGTTGAGATTTTTCTCCAAATGATGAAGATTTTTGTTTGTTCTTAAAGTAATTGACATTTGTAAATAGATTTTATGATTTTAACACAGTTTATTTAAACACAATTCTTTTATTTTGTATTGGTTTAAATTTGTTACATGTTATTTCTTATAATTATTTCCTAATTTAAACTTTAACATGATTTATTGATAGATTGTTAACTTTCTTCTACATAATTAATCATCAGGACATTTTTATTACATACATGTGATTCTCCTTCAAAAATATGAATTTATACTTATGATATTTATTAATTCATCTGTATTTCCATGTGATTCTTTTATACACAATACATTTTTCTCTGAATGTGATTTTAACAGAATTTCACAATTTGATTATACTTTTTTTTAATGTAAATTCTTTCAACTCTCACCTGATTTAATTACTTTCTTTTCTTTTCTTTTCTTTTCTTTTCTACGCAGATGATCCTCACGTAGATTTTCCTCATACGACACTGGAGTGTTTACTTGATTTGTTTCATTTCCACATTAGATTGTTTGACGTGATGTAGGCCAGGGGGCTTTATGATGTCATGGCAGGGGCAGCTCAGTGTTTCAGGCATCAGAAGAGCCCGGGGCCAAACACCAGCACCACCAAGCTGCCCCTGTTGGGCCCCTGAGTGAGGCCCCTAACCCTCAACTGGCTCTGCATAAGGGCGCCTGCCGAATGCTATAAAACTAACTGTCACATGTTCATGAGATAGCGCACAGTTTCAGTGTATAACATGCACTTTCACACACACACACACACACACACACACACACACATGGAACGGTATGATTTTTCTGTAAGGATATTTGACATGAACATGATCTGGATGGTTGCGGGTGTTTAGCGTTGTCGCGCGGAGCCGTCAGCATCACCGCGAGAGAAATAATCACGGCTTTAAATGTCGAGTGTGTCGGCTGTGATCATTCAAAGACGAATAAACCTTAAACATTAACATTTACATTATACTGAGGAGACGTCACTCTGCATACATTCTTCTATGTAGATTATATTTGTGTGTGTGTGTGTGTGTGTGTGTTCTCTCTTTGCAAAGACTGTCCGAAACAACTTTTTCTAACTTGACTTGGGAAAGACATTGTATGTATGTCGAAAGTGTGTGTGTGTGTGTGTGTGTGTGTGTGTGTGTGTGTGTTTTGTGCAGTTGAACAGTGCAATCCTCAAAAACTTGAGACATTCATTGCAGCTTTAAACATAAACTTTACAAAAAGAGCGAGAACAGAAGCAGTTTTCTTTGTAAAGTTGTGGTTTTGTTGTAAAAGCCAACACGTGTGCTTCTGTAGCAACTGGAGAACTTTTTGTTTTGTTTCGTTTTTTCCCGATACAGATTCCCGTGAAAAGATGGAGAACTCTGCAGCAGTCCGTTCGAACCGTTGGGAAAAAAAGTAGCACAGTTTCGTTTGTGTGTTGTTGTTGTTGTTGTTGTTGTTTTCTTCGAACTCGTACGTGAAACAGTATTCGGCAGACGTTTGGATTAAAAGTTCTTTGATCCGAGTGCACAACAGTCAATATACTGTCACAGGACACGGCCATGCGATAACCAAAGAGTAATTATAGTAATCAATAAGAATCGTCTTAATAATAACAGTAATGATCAGATGGCGATGATGAAGATGAAGATGATGACGATGGTAGTAATAAGAATTAGACAATATATAATACCCTATAATTACTTTTATAATTACTGATATATAAAAATGCTTTCATTTGAGGTTAATACTGTTAAAAGTCATCTATTACTTTTTATTCCTCCCCGTAAGATCTAATGTGTCATGTTTTATTGTCAAATAGCAAAAATAGCTAGCGATTTTATCATATCTAAGCTACTCTAACTCCAAAAATGAGTGAGTTTCTATTTAAAGCTGCAGTAAGTAACTTTGTTTTGTGTTCGAGAAACATCCACACTAAAATCTTCTTGTTCTTACACTGCTGCAACTCGCTCGAGTTCGGTCTCAGAGACTCTGGGTATAAAAAAGGTGATAAAATACGAACGTACGCACTAGCCTCAAGTCAAATCGTCAGTAATAGTTAAAGCTAGCTAAAACACACGACCGGTCACAACCGGCTCATGTTCGCTAGAATTTCCCCAATGAGGAAGAATCTTGGCTTGCCTTTTTAAAGGTCATGAGGGCGCTGTAATTTAACCCTTATAAGTTTGCGCGCTAGCTAGCTGTGTTGCATTGTGAGTTTGCTACCTCATTAGTGGTGTTTTATTTCCACAACGTAAACATACGTGTCTGGTTAACATTCTTATCATTGTTCGTGTTATAATTCTACCGCTACCCAATTAGCCAATCTCATGGTTTCTTACCCAGTTAGTTTATTTCTGTCGACTGGTTTGACTTCGCAGGTAGCTATCATCATCATCAGAGGACACTTTTTGAGCAAAGAAAAGATTTGATCATTTCAGTATTGATTAAATCACCACTGATGTCTTTGCTGAGTTTGCTAGCAGTGATTTTGTATTTATTTATTTATGTATTTTTTAGAGATGGCTAAATCCACGTCCAAAGTTACTTACTGCAGTTTTAATGAAGACTGGCTTTATTTGGTCCAGAGAGTGAACTGTGGTTTATTTAGCCACTTTTTAAATAAACACTAAAATAAAATAAGCAATCATAATTTCTGTTGGGCAGACACACCCTTCCAGTAGTCGAGGATATCGTGGAGGTCCTCATCTTTAGCAAACTGTACTTTTCTCCGTAACGCGTGACCAGCAGCCATGTACTCCTCTTCATCCCTGTGCCGTTTGCGGTGGAGTTTGAACCGTTCCCACAGACTTAGCGATGGCCGGCAGGTGTACTCCGGACTGGAGTAACCACTGAGATTGTGGTACTGTGGCGAAAGCTGTGAATATGACAGCTCGTGTGCCCGAGAGCGTGTTAGCGGCTCCAAGATGGACGACTTCCGGCTTGCAGAAACCTCCAACTGCTCCTCCATGTGGTGCGGGCCGGGGTACGAGTGCCGGTGCTCCGTGTAGTGTCGCATTCTCTCCGCCTCCGACTTGAGTATCGCAGAAGTTGGGGTGACTGTCAGAATCCCGGACTCATCCAGAGAACTTTTCTCAATGTACTTGGACTCGGATCGATAGGCCCCGTCTGAACGGAAGGATCGAGGGCTGCGCAGAGAACCACTAGATGAAGTGCTGGCACGCTTAAGTGGTGCTTCCATACTGTGATGCCGCTGTAAGGGGTGGTGGTAACCTCCTTTATAGACTGGTGACAGAAGACCAGACTTGCCTGGTGGGTGATCAGATAGAAGGACCAGCTGAGGCTCAGCAGTGGAGACGGCTCCAGATTTTACCGCCTGGAAGGATGCCGATTCAGATTTAAGAGCATCAATGCAATTGTTAATAATCTGATTGACTTTGTCCACTTCCTTGGCTATTGTGGATATTTCTGCCACAGATCCTTGGCTGTTCTCAGATGCTGGAATGCCGCATTCGATGCGATCTGACTGGTCTGACCTTACTTCTATATAGTTCCCTTTCGTCACTTTGGGTGTTCCGGACAGTTCTTGTATCTTATATGGGTCTTTCTCAGTGGCAGTCGGTAAATACGGCATTCTTTGCATGGCCTCAACAGAAGACATCATTTGTTTCTGTGATAGCTGTGAAATAGTCCCACCTTCCAGTTCAGCCCCATATTTCATCTCGATCAAATTCCTTTTCATCTTTTCAAGCTTCTTGCTCTTTGATTCCTCTTCTTGCTTTCGTTTTCTCAGGCAGTGATACACCACGCCCAATACGATGACCATTCCAAAGAAGCAACCCAGTATGGTCATGATGTAGTGCGTAGCTGTCGAGTCATTCGGGACATGCTCTCTCATTGTCCTTGTTACAGTGGAGATCGTCAAGCATGTGTGGTTATATCTTAGAGAATTGCGTATGGAGGCAACACAGTATGTATAGTTTGTATGGGATTTAAGGTTGTTCAACTCAATCTCTTCCCTTTGGCTTTTTAGGTTCTGTATATCTGTAAAGAAGCTGTTGTTGTAAAGGACAAGAATATACATCTTTCGAAAAGGGTTTGGTATTTGGATTGTGATAACAGCACTTGTGTGTGTCACCTCTTTAAGCTTCATGATTGGACGGGCATCTGGGTCAAAATATGTTGGACTGATGCTGATAGGCTCATCTGGAGGTGTCCCTGAAGGGCAGTCGTCCAATCCACAAGGGCTCAGATCCGGCAGGAGTGTGGGGGTGCCGCCATCTGAAGATCCGAGCAGGTACGGAGTCACATTATCATCTGTGCAGACCGTAGAGAGCGCATGGAAAGCATTCCGGTACGTTGGCATCCTTGGATTTTGACTTAAGAGACTATAGCCAGAAAAGCCAGCTGGAGTGTCACATACCATCCGCTCACTTGTCCTGTTAGGGAACGCTACTAGCCAGCGCAGGAATCCAAGTAGCTCGCAGGAGCATGTGAATGGGTTTGAGTAGAGCTCGCACGTTGTTAGCTTGGATAGGCCACGAAACGTGTTTCCATCCAACTGCTGAAGCCTGTTCATGGAGAGGTCGATATTCTCAATCGCGGGACACTCCCAGAAAGCATTAGGTGAGACACTCTCAATCAGGTTAGCTTGAAGGTAGAGGTACTGCAGACGCCCCAAGCCTCGTAGCATACCTTCCGTTAGGTTTCTTAGCTTGTTAAAACCAATTTGTAATACTTGCAAATTAAACTGAGCTGAGAAAGCCCCGTCTTCTATGTAGGAGATGTCGTTCTTTGTCAAGTTCAGGTAGGTGAGGTTGCTGAAGCGACTCAGAGCAGAAAAATGGATGGTCCGAATCTTGTTTTCATTGAGCCGTAGGTCAACGATAGTGCTGTTGATATGTAGTGGAATTGCTTCATATGGTGGCTGGTTCTGGCTGCAGATTGCCAGCCACACGAACCCCTTCTCTCCTTCGATTAGCCAGCAGTCAGCTTGGACCACTGGCATCTGTGAGAACGATAAAAAGAAAGCAGCCAGGGTCCACCAGAGTAAGGCACTGGTCACTATTCCTCTAACATCTCCACTCGACCCAGGTGACTTGGCCACGTGTGTTTCCGTCATGGCTCATACAGTTAGTAGCACAGCTCCACCCTCTGGGAGAAAAAAATTACAGACAGAGGTCTGCTCTTGCAATCCAGCCACACCTGTAACGTTCACTTTAAAGCGTGTCAGCAGCTGAGCTGATCTGGACTGTTCTTTAACAAGAATGTTTGATGATTTGGAGGAGGACGTTGGACGCCTCAGTGGCCTTTTCACTTGTGACAATGATGGCCAGTTGCACAACCACTGTGATGCTTCCGAAAGTGCTGGTGAACAACTGCTGGTTTGTACGCGCCATGTCCATCATCCGGACCCTGAAAAAAACACAAGATAAGGATCATGAGACATGACACAATTTACCAGAGGCGTAGAAGGCAGGGGTTTCAGATTTGATCCCCGCCCCTCTCTGAAATATTAAAAATTACAAATTGGTCAACACACACACATACAGAACAGAATAAATGTCATACAAAACTCTTCCGCAGTAACGGTTTCAAACTTTTTCATTTCTATGTCTTGGATTCTTTAAAGCCGCTTTGTGACAATGACCACTGTGAAAAAATCACTACATAAATAATGTATTAACTATATAAAACTTAATTAAATAAAATTAATGGTGTAATTTTTTTTAAATAAACGTTCAATATCATTTGCTTAATAACTCCATAATAACGAGTTTGTTAACAACTCGTTTGTCTATTAACTTGTTTAATGACATTTTATTGGTTGTTATGGTGAGAAACAGAATCAACCAATCAGAATCATGCATTTTTTTTCTGGCTGTGCTCTCTGTGTGGGAGGGGCTTCACTCTTACTGTCCTGTCAATCATATTCCAGGTCGTGTATGCAGAAGAGGGCAGAAAGCGCTTTCCTCTGAGGGCTTTAACATTTCCATTAAAAGTCATAGTCTTATTCTAATCACATCCAGTGGACCTATCCTAAAGCTGTTTATTCTCCAAACACCTATTAATGTTATTAATAAGGAAGACATGGTGGAGGTACGGCGTACCCCGCCAAGCCTGAGGTCAAACTCTGAACTCCTGCACTTCTGTCTGACGTCCAAACACAAGGTTAGTGTGTGTAAGAGAAATCCTGCACATGCATGTGATTTTAAAGTTAGATTTTAGACAATGTTTGTTTAGCTGACTTTACAGTTTAACCTATACTGGCATTCTGGATGTCTCCGTGCTCTCGGCCAAAAATAGGCCAGATGAGACAGAATGAGACGCTCCTGCAGCACACAGAGGCCAATTACCGTCTTACAGCACACAGCAAAAGCGCTTAGCTCTACACACATTATGCACACATTCCCATTATTGTGCTTATATTCTAGTTAATGAAGGCAAACTCGGAGTTACTGCACGACCGAAAGTGAAGGAAAAAAACACTGAAAACAAAACCACATTTAGAAGCACAGAGAGATAAAGTAATAAGTGCAGTGTTTCATGACGGGATGGAACGGAACACAAGTACAGGTTTAGTAATGAGCAGAGTGTGTGTGTGTGTGTGTGTGTGTGTGTGTGTGTGTGTGTGTTCCCAGTAGATAGATGTTTGAATAGCCAGGGCCGTGTGTTGTTCTGTTAATCTTTTGTCTGTTCGCTGCGGATTGTTGCAGTACCAACCAAACACTGTCTCACTGTACATCAAGATAAAAACATGTTTATACCATATTTCTGAAAAATTCACAAAGAAGATGTAGAGCTGGAATGGCATACAGGCTGTACACTGTGTACAGGACACGTCTCTCTGCTGAGGTCGGCAAAATAATCATTTCATTCGTTTTAAAATGTTCACGGTACGTATTTATCACTGTTCTTAAACACACATCATAAAAAGAAGCAAAAAACATAGCGTACAGTAAGTGACTGATTAGACTTTACTAATCTATCAGTAATGTAGCTGAGTAAAATATTATTAGGTGAAGACTGTTGTCAACTATAAGGGGCGTCAAAGTGGGACTGTTGATTGTTCAGAATAACAGAACACAGTCCTGAGAGTAAACACTCCATTTATGTCTCTATATAATCCCCTGATACACTAATGCACTTATCACAGAGTCTCACTAGAGCTTGGACACCATCAAGGTAGAAAGATTTCTGATCAGACTGCCTGCTTCATGTCTGAGACGCCGGCCTCCCAGGAACTCCTTTTATGGAAATGTCCTGGAGCGAGGTCAGGACTGTACGGGGGGGCGTGGCCATAACTCCCAGCCGAGTTCCTGTGATGTGTGAGTGGTGTTGGTGAATGAGTGTGTCAGGTGCTCCACTCGCTGAATGTTCATGTGAACGGGTGCAGTGAGACACCTCGACCAGCATCGTCACTTTTGTCTGCAGAAATTACAGAAAGTCCCAGTTTGACGTGAACGCCCCTTATATAAACAACAGTTCCATGTTTTAGGAATGATCTCCCTAGACAATTATAAACTATAAAGCTCTGGTCTTGTATCACAGTCGGCCCTTTTTCTCCCGCTAGGTAAAGCAGAGCTAACGGCTAACGGCTAACGCTAACATCACTTTCCATGTTGTTGTTCGGTGTAACGGTAGATTGTGTTAGTTGTCTGTAGAACATTTGTTCACAGCCACAAAGATCACAAACACAAGTGATCAGCACAATGGGAGCACTGAAGCGGTGTGTGTGTGTGTGTGTGTGTGTGTGTGTGTGTGTGTGTTTATTGAGGATCGATTCCTGCACCTTTAAAGGGTTTAACACACCCGCCAGCTGATACGTCATACACAGTGTATACACACAGACGGACATCAAACAGAACTGTACACACACACACACACTGTCATCTTTTCAATCATCTGTTTGTAGAATTCACTTCTTAACCTTTTTCTTTCTCTCTGGTTTCATCTGATGCTCCAGCATGTTGTGTGTTCAGACCTGAGCAACAACATCCAGTTCCTACAACATCTGGATGTAAAAACGCTGGTGTACAGAAGGTCCAGGACACACTCGGGTCTCTTCAAATAATAAAAGATCGAGCAGTGAGATCATTAATCCTTGGTGTTGGTGTCGGTGCTGCGACAGCCTGAGCTGTTTGTGCTTCTCGACGTGTCTAAATGATATGGTTCATTCCTGTGAATTATCAGGATTGGCAGCCGCGCAGCGAGGAACAAAACCACGCGCTGGAAAAACCTGCCAATTTTGCTTGTCTCTGAAATAATGATTAGCGTATCTTTGCTAAGTGCAGGTTGATTTAATTGTTGTGCTTCGACTGTTAGAGCGGCGACTCCATGAGCAGCGAGCCACTGATATTATACTGATTACACCTGTACATTAACACACAAGACATGCTTTAATAATATAAAGAGAAATCAGTGTACAGTAAAGGATTCAAGCTCAAACCTGGGATAAACCTACAGTAAAACTCAGAGCTGTGTTTAATACTGAAAATAAGAGCATTTACACACACACACATACAATGTGATGAGAACTCACAGGACTGGGACTAAAGTTAAGTTAAGCCTTTATTTATCACATATACATTAGCATAGCTGGGGTCAGAGCGCAGGGTCAGCCATGATACAGTGTTCCGGAGCAGATAGGGTTAAGGGCCTCACTCAAGGGCCCAACAGTGAGAACCTGGTGGAACTGGGGCTCGAACCACCAACCTTTTGATCAATAACTCACTGCCTTAGCCCTCTGATCCACCACTGCCTCAGGTGTGTGTCCATAAGAAAATCACTTAACAGTAGTAATTGAAAAAGGTCATGTGACCTGATGAGTCTGACTTAAGCCTATTCTAGAGTAGTTGAGTCTATTCACTTGGCTAGTCTCTCTCTCTCTCTCTCTCTCTCTCTCTCTTCTGATTTTATATTTCTGTAAAACTGCTTGGTGAGAACGTTGTTCATTGCTTTAAGTGCTATACAAATAAACCTGAATTGGTTTGCGTGCGGTTTTGTATTAAAAGTGTGAAGCCATTTATCATGTCATTCTTTTCCATTAGAAGTTATCCATAAATCATGTATTTCAGATCACTTCCTGATTTTATTTAAATGATGTCTTACACATAATATTGGAGCTCAGCTTTGTGTGAGTCATTAAAGAAGCTGTGCATTCATCTTTATTAAGAGTTGCTCAGATTAATTTAAGCGTGGCGGCGTGGTTCTCTGACCCTGCACCACTCCATTAAGTGGCTGAAAGCTCCGAGTCATTGTTTCCCGCCACGCCAGATATCGTCGCCTCGCTTAAAAGAAAAATAATTATAAAGTATAAAGCTCTGAAGCCCTGGTTTAATGACCGCACTCGCATTTTAAATAAGAGCACTCTAATTTCGAAACTTCTATTTAATAAAGTACCAGAGTTACTCAGGAATTAATCAGCCACCAAAGCAGCAAAACAACAACCAGGTGTGTGGAGCATCAGTGAGTGTCAGATCGATAACAATACAAATAATAATGCAGTAAATATTCTATTTACTATTAATGTAGGAAATAACCATCATGTAATTACAGTCTCAATAGAATTAAAGGATTTTCTCATTGAAATCAATACATGTACAGTACAGGACTTCACCCTGAACCTACAGTACTTCACCCTTAACCTACAGGACTTCACCCTGAACCTATAGTACTTCACCCTGAACCTACAGTACTTCACCCTGAACCTACAGGACTTCACCCTGAACCTACAGGACTTCACCCTGAACCTACAGTACTTCACCCTGAACCTACAGTACTTCACCCTTAACCTACAGGACTTCACCCTGAACCTACAGTACTTCACCCTTAACCTACAGTACTTCACCCTGAACCTACAGTACTTCACCCTGAACCTACAGTACTTCACCCTGAACCTACAGGACTTCACCCTGAACCTACAGTACTTCACCCTGAACCTGCAGTACTTCACCCTGAACCTACAGGACTAAAGTGGTAAATAAGCTCCTCCTGTCCTCTGATCACGGCTCGGTCTCACTGCAGGTGTTTCTCAACATCACGGACCACAATAATCTACTGTATTAACCGTAAACAGCTCTACTGGAAAACCTACTGCCAATATTATTAGACATCATTTGAAAAAATAGGCGGAGCTAATTCGACCTGGCTAGAATTCCAAACCCTGGGATAAAAGTCCAGCCATTTAAAGTCTGTAATGAGCTTAAAACGAGACATAAATGGCCAAATTTCAGCATCTTCTGGTTATTACAAAAAATAAACACACTTATGTAAGCTAGATATAGAGAAGCTGTAAGTCTCTAAATGAGCTGATTTCAGGAATTTATACCTTTTACAATGTTTAGAAAACTCATTACACAGCTCACAAAAACTAGTCCCTTTGTCTTACATTAATTTTTTTTTTAAGCAATATTTGTTAAAATAAGGAGAGCACTCTGTTAGATCTGCAGGGACATTATGCAAACCTCTGTTTTAGCTCCTTATTGCTCATAATATTGCTTTATTATCTTTTTTTATGAAGATAAAGTAAGATTTTGTTTCTTAAAATATGTTTCCTTAAATAATGCCAACAAACACTTGACAAGATTCCCAAGAATTTATTTATTTATTTATTTATTTGTGTTCCTTGAAATTCAATTGAGATGAATTGAGTGATTATTTCAGTTATCAGATGGTCCACCACAAACCACCACATCTGATTATATAAAGACATGAAGATTCTTTATTTATACCCCTCTACATCTGTACATCTGACTACAGATCTGAAGCTTTACACAGACAGAGATTTAGACAAGCCATTGCTTTAGACACTGACTCGCTCGCTACAGTCGTTATTTTATACAAACTGTTTTAAAAATGTGGTCAAGTCCTACTACAGCCACAAGAGGAACGCAACAGGAAAGGTCATTGAGTGTCCTATAATCATCAGCACGTCAGTGGAGAATGGAAGAAAAGTGTTTGAGACAGATCCGCCATCATGGACATTATGATAAATATGATTTGCATTTGCCTCATGATGCCCGTTACACTGTTATATAACTGCATGAAGAATAAAGTGCACCGCGTGTCAATTACTCTTCATCTGATCAAGAGACAGCGCGATTTTTTATCCTAATAATATCTGCTATGTGATATGCCACAGACCTGGAGAAATTTCTGCTCTGCAAAACAAAGACCTCCTGGTCCATGGAGACGGTCTCCATGGCGACCGGGATGCTGGAGACAGGCTGAAATATACAGAGAAATGTTTGAATGTGCACATTTGAGCTATTTAGATAGTCCACATTACAAAATGTCCTACTCTGCTGTGATTTAATGCTAATAAGAGGGACAGGAGAGATCCTGGGGTGGTAGCGTCCAGCACGATGACACCATTTAGGTATGAGATCTCACTTACGCTTTCCGAATCAGGCTAAAGAACATCGTCTACCTCATTTACAGTGCAGGCCATGTAGACTTTCCTCCAGGAACAGAAACGCTGGACATTTTTAGTAAGAGTGCAAATTTAAATAAAATTCCAGAAGGTCCTGTTACATAAAACACTTTCCTCATGAACGGCTGAAGAGACCAGCACGACTGATCAGTTATCTGTTAACCCTTAGTGCTTAGTTTATGCCTATAAATCAGACAACTTTAAGCCTGACATGATGAACCTTAAACAGGGAATTCACAAACAAGCAAATAAACGTCCTGGTTTTTATTAAGTCACGGAGCCGCTTGCTCTGTCTGACGAACCCTGATGAGTAAAATGGCACTGAAGGTCTCGTGTTGCTGTGTTGTTAGTAATCAGTCTAATTTATTCATTTGGAAGAGAACACTCATATTAACATAATAATGGATGTAGACTAATCCTCATCAATCCAGTCTGGGTCTGTGTTCTGAATTCTCAATTAACCCTGAGAGGTCTGAGTCTGTTTTATTTATGCCTAAAGTCATGACGGATACGTGCTAATGCTAACTCTAGATGAGCTTTGTGCATGTGGCTGTGAAGGTGAGCAGGCTCGAGGGACAGACAACCAGCACGCAGATGTTGCTGAGGTCCACCTCCTTATCCAGCAGGGACACCCTGTAACCTTGTCTAATTCACATTTAAAGGTCCCATATGTGACTCATTCTTTAACTACTTAACCAGGGTCCTAGAGCTCCCCCCCCCCCTCCCCCCCAAGTGGGTGTATGTTAATGCCCCAGCTGAAATAACCCTCATAACTCAATTTTCACCCCTCAGACTCCCTGTTTCACTCTTCACTCCTCCTCCATACGCACGCAACCCCCTCCTAAACACAAGCTGGGTGCGGGGCTCGTCTTATATGAGGTCACATTAGGGGGAGGAATCTAATTGGCCTGTTTAAGCCCTGACCTACACAGTCATGGAAAAATATGACAAAAAGCAGGAATGTTTTTCTCACGTTTTAAGTTTGTACACGCCCACTCGAGAGACGTCTGAACGTCCAAACATGACCAACGTGAATTTTTAATAATAGGAGCCCTTTAATCCGAGTTGTGTAATCAATGCATTAGTGATAATTCAGTAAAATGAAATTGTGCCACTACATTTTGTTGGTGGTATAAATAAACTCAAACCTTCTTCAGCTCCAATCTGGAGTGAGAATTCTTCAGAACAGCCCACAGCGTCGTGCAGTATGACATAAAAGCAGTTATAATGCGTTAAACAGACTGAATTCCAACAGGTCTGTTTTGGTGTAAAATTTAAAAAGCAATTCTGGTGTAATTTAATCTACACAGCTGGATGTGGGCTGTGAGGAAAACTCACAGAGAAAGTGTCAACTCTCGCTCCAGACTATTTTGCATTTTATTTTGAACTGCATAAATTTCTCAATCGTTCTTTAGCATGGAGCTAAAACAAATTGTGCTTTAATAGGCAGAATCATTCTGTAGTGGTGATGTGAGCGAATATATCAGTGATTTATTACAGGTGAACATAACAACGCTGATTATCAGTTATACCCAGTAACCTGGCAACAGGATCAGGGCACCCGAGACACCCGAGACACCCGAGACACCTCCACGCCCGTGGGGACTAAAGACAGGTCCATCCAGTCCGATCCCACAGAAACGCCAATGCAGCACAAATCACTGAAAACAATCAATGCTGGCCGCGATAGAAAGGCACCAGGACACCCAGTGCACCATAGACCACCGAGCACGGGGCCCGAGTCTGATCCACAGAGACCCCGCCCCACAAACCCACAGCACCCAAAGGTTCCACTGTCCTGGTGCCAGACACCACAGCGCCCCCCCAGAGGCCCCGGAGCCGGGGAACCCAAAAACCTTAATGGTTTTAATGTTATTGCTGATTGGTGTATAAGTACATTGACAGGTTTCAGGATTTTTATTGTACATTCGAGGATTTGAGATTTAATTTGCAAATGTTATAAATTATTAAACCGATAATTTAGAAACCTGACCTCGACCCCTGTTAGCTGTCCAATTACAGGCCAATATCAAACCTCCCCTTTATCTCTAAGATTCTGGAAAAGATAGTAGCGGAGCAGCTA
>JAQKPX010000010.1:22441314-22451462 GCA_030068255.1 Clarias angolensis | reverse complement strand
GGTGCGAGAGCGGTGCGCGTGGTGCGAGAGCGGTGCGCGTGGTGCGAGAGCGGTGCGCGTGGTGCGAGAGCGGTGCGAGAGTGGTGTGTGAGAGTGCACGAGTGCACGACTGAGTGCGAGTGTACACCACATTTAGGTTTGTGAGTGTGACCCCTCCCCAGGTCAAAACACTCAGCGGTCACAGAAGACCACGTGTGTGTGTGTGTGTGTGTGTGTGTACAGGGGAACACAGACATGTTGGAATAAATCACACTTTGTTTATCTTCTCACACGCTTTCTGTTTCTTTTCCTTTCAGAGACTTTGACTCCTTGAGCAAGGAAAATGTTTACGACAACAACCACCTGGTGAGCACTTTTACTTTGATGTTTAATGCGGCTGAATGTTTTAAAATGACAGAAATGACCCTGTAAACTCATGTCACTTGTATAAGCTGAGGTCCCGCCTCCTGCCTGATCATCAGCTGATCGTGTCTGACGTCATCGGTACAGGACACTGATTATTTTCATGTAACAGCATGTCTCTTACTGATGGACCTCTACACCACCTCTTGCTGCATCCGATCCAGACTGAGATCAGACTCTTTTCCTGGTTTAGATGCTGCGTCAAGGTTAGATAGAGAGAGAGGAATTATACTGATACGATATTATCACAATACAGGAAAAAGGCTGAGAACAAGGAGAAGATGAAAAGGAAACACAGAACTGAGAGACAAAATGAAAGAGGGTAAAGAGTGTTACAGGAGGAAGCTTGAGAGTAAACTCGGGTAAAACAACTTAAGTCAGGTGTGGAATGAGAACCATCACTGCTGACTAGGTGATGAAGATAGACCTACAAGAGGCCAAGGAGATAAATCTGTCCTTTAACAGGTGTGACGATGTGGTCTCTGCCCAACCACCACCCTGGTCCTGCCTTGTCTACACTCGCACCCCTTACTTGCCTCATCCCAACAGTCGTTCCCCAGCAGCTACACCCCACCACCTCTCCTCAACAACTCCTGGGGCTTTCACCGCAGCCCTCCTGCCTCCCTGCCCCATCAGGGCCCACTCACAGACTCAGTGAGCCTACACCATGGAGGACATGAGAAGGGAATTCAGTCGCCTCAGCCCCAGGGTACTTTAAGGATGAGCCACTCAGCCGTGTGTCATCTTTCAGCTCATCTTTAATCCCAAAAATAAACACCCAGGTGACTACAGACCAGTGACCTTGACCTCACGTCATAAAGTGGACGGAGAGACTGGTCCTAAAGTACCTCCGTTCAATAGTCTAACCATCACTGGACCACTTGCAGTTTGTCTATCAACCTCACATCGTGTGGAGGACACCATCATCTTCCTGCTGCACAGAGCTTACACTCATCTTGAGGAGGCAGCCAGCACGGTCGTGTTTTTTTTTTTTGTTTTTTTTTGTTGACTTTTCGAGGGTGTTCACCATCCTAGGATCGGCCCTGCTCTGCAGTAAGCTCCTGAACACAGGTCGACCACAGTATGTGAAGCTGCTGAACACCATGTCAGACACCATAGTGAGACGCACAGGGGTTCCTCAGGGGTCTGTCCTGTCTCCCTTTCAGTTCACACTCTATACATCTGACTTCAGGTACTGCTCCAGGTCCTGCCGCCTGCACATGTTCTCAGATGACTCTGCCATTGTGGGTGGTATCAGGAATGGTCAGGAGGGAGAGTGCAAGAGCGAGCTGGATAACTGTGAGTTGCAGGTGGTTTTGTCTGCAGCACTCAACAATGTTTCAAAGACGAACTGGTGTTGCGTTTTAGGAAGAGGAAAACCCACTGATCATGGATCAACATCATGGACACTGAAGTTGACAGTTGAAAGCTATGAGTATGGTCCAAGTGGACTTCTCAGGATTCTAAACACAGCATCCTATGCAGTACAGGAGCACATTTAGCCGTAGACTGAGACCACCAAGAAGCACCACAGGAGGTCTTTCCTTCCTGTGGGCATCAAACTTTATAACTCCTCCCCCTTCTGTAGGGAGGAGAGCTTAAATAATGGTCACGGCCTAAAAACAGTACGTGCACTAGCAGTTTGTTTGCCTGGGTTCTTCAATATCATGTGCAATATCGATTAGCAATACCATGAGCTACATCACTCGCCGCTGTTGCTAAATTCGACATCAGAATCTTTAAAGGTTTCTGCTGCTTTATTTTCCTAGATTTATTGCTACCGGTTGTTGCTTTCTACTTTTATCCATCTTGTGTCTAGTTTGTGATTTTTATTTTTTTAATTAATTAATTAATTTCTATTTTATTGCACTTTATTAATCCTGGAGGAAATTCTTGTGCCAGAGACTGCTATCTATCAGAAGTGTTATCTTACGTCGGTGCGATTCTATACGGGTTTAAAAAGAGAAAGCTACATTGTTAATGAGCAGCGCGTATCTCCATAATACGCCATAATTATTATTTCTAAACTTAGCAAATAATCCACTCAAAACTCAACTTGACAGTGAGCGCGTGGGTTGAGAGGCAACAAGCAGACAAGGCGCAAACGATTTTCAACTAGTTAGCGCTGGCGGTGTTGTGAGACTGGTGTAAGTGTGTGTAATGAGTGTGTTTGGGACTAATTCGCTCCCAGAGACGGCATTAAAATGCGTATCTGTTGCGTCACTCTGAAGCTTCTGCGCTCGCTACAGAATGGTTTATACCTGATACTGATCACCTGATCACGACCGATCACACTGAAAACCAGACGACTCTGATCACTGACTGATCGAGCGCTTCATCTCTGTTATAAACTCAGCACACAAAAGAATTGTTTCTCCCCATCTCTAGTCGAGGTGCTGCGTAATGCGTATCCGTCTTCTCCCCGCAGAGGTGGAAGCTGAAACACACTCTTTTGTGCTCGTTATGTTTTTTAACCGTAAGTGAAAGTAAGACTTGTTCTTGTAAGCAGAATGTACACGTGTCCAAGCGCCAGAAGTTTCCATGAGCCCTTTAGTTCCAGCCTGTGAGTAGTCCTTGTTAAACACATCAGTGGGAGTTTCCCGGGATTAAACCCTGAGACTGGGAGAACTGGTGCGCAGAGTGAAAGTGAAAGTTTATGTGAGTTAAAATCTCTGAGATGTCTCTTTGTGCTGGTGATGTGTGGTCAGGTCTCAGGAGAGGCCTCGTCTGCTCCGACTGTCTCACAACACACACACACACACACACACACACACACACACACACACACCTCCATCCAGTGTGTGTGTAAGTTTTCCTGCCTGGGCTAGATCACTCTTTCATTATTTTTTGCGATAAGGATCAGGTTTAGTAAATTCCGGTTGGTTTGGTCGTGCCGGGGTTCAGGTTGTGCCTCTTGATCCCGGATTCATTCATCTGTGATCTTCGCTGCGAGCTCGTCTTTGTGTCTGCGTCCCCCGGAGGACCGCCTTCAAGCATTTCCTGTCCCTTTATGTACTTTAGCTTCTTATTCATCATTCTAACAGCGGCTCAGGAATTAGACAGCTGTATAAAATCACACTGTGGGGAGACGACCAGAGGCACACAGCTGGATCGGATCAACGCTCGTGATAAACGATACGTCTCGAGTTCAGTGCTGAAGTTCATGCGGGGACTCTGTGTCCTGCTAACGGAATGTTCTAGAATAGCATTGATGATAATGAGACAGAACCAAGCGTTTCACCAGAACTACAGCAGCATTGTGAAATCGCAACCCACACACACACACACACACACACACACGATGTTTAAAAATAACTGCATTAGTCAGTCAGTCACACGGTCAGACTGATGTATCTGAGACACATGCTGCTGTGTAGACGTGTTCATAGATTCATGAATATTAATGAAGCTGTAAGTTGCTATTTGTAATGAATTAA
The DNA here is from genome assembly GCA_030068255.1 of Clarias angolensis. Classification (NCBI taxonomy): domain Eukaryota; kingdom Metazoa; phylum Chordata; class Actinopteri; order Siluriformes; family Clariidae; genus Clarias; species Clarias angolensis. The sequence goes on along the minus strand of JAQKPX010000010.1, from coordinate 22,447,623 downwards.
ATACGCGTATGAGTTGGTGTAACTGCAGATGTATTTACTACAGATACGTTCTGGACATGTGTGAGACATGCAGGGACGGAGACGGGTTCTGTCGGTTTCCCAGAGGATCTGATCAATTTATACTCCATTCAATCCACAGTTAATTGCTTGCTCTAGGGGGCGTGGCCATGTTTATTCACCAGTAGGTCACATGACTCCCCATACCTGCACTAGGATCTCAATAACTTACCAAAATTTCCAGAAACAATCCTTTAAAAGGGATACACACGCTTTCGTCTTGTTTCCTTTTTGCTCATTTACAGTTTTTGTATTAAGGTGATTTAAACTTTCCTCCTAATGTGACCTCATATAAGAAGAGCCCCTCCCTCTGCTTGTTGTTTTCTAAGGGGCGTGGCTCAGTAGAAGCTCATTTACATAGACACCGAAACAACATGTTTGGTCGAGGAGTGAAATGAAGTGCGAGACATTATCTAAGGATATTTCAGTGAAGCATTAACACACACACACACACACGCCTGCTGGGGAGCTCTGAGACCAGGGATAACATGTTAAAGAAGTAGTCACATTCAGGACTTTTCAACTTCATATGTAATTTATGGTTTAGTTTTTTACAATCGAGAGAGAGAGAGAGATTTCAGGAACAAACCCAGAGATTCTCCAGGAATAATATTACACACTGCGACATGTAAATATAACTAATCTCATCTGAATAGAGCTTTAAGGTTTGTTTTATCAAATCTGTGAAAATAAGACCAAATGCTACTTGTCATCTTCGTGCGTGTGTGTGTGTGTTTGCGCGTCAGGCGTTCCGTGTGGCAGAGGATCAGCTGAACATTCCTGCTCTGCTGGATGCAGAAGACATGGTGGCTCTCAGAGTTCCTGATCGTCTCAGCATCCTCACCTACGTCTCGCAGTATTACAACTACTTCCACGGCCGCTCTCCCAGTAAGACCTCCAGACACCAGTGACACTCATACACACTTTATGTAGAGATACTCACACTGTCTGTCTGTCTGTCTGGAGTCGGGGGTTTGGCAGGAGTCAAGAGGCCGGCTGAGGAACCCATCGACCGTACGTCAGGCAGCAAGAACCCACCGGTCGCAGCTAAAGTCTACAGCTCTCCGAAAACCATCACGGAACCCGCCAAGGTACGGGGAACGTTAGTGAAAGCAGTGACTCACTTCGTGTTTTTTGTCTTAACTTGTGATCTTAAAGTGAAAAGTGAAGTCAGCGTAGGTGGAGTTCAAACATGATTAATAGATAAACTATGTGAAAGTTGTGATTGTGTAAGAGTTCACCTGAGTGATGTTAAACAGAGTAGATCCTGGAAGGACACGATAAAGAACACATACGACATTCAATTTCAATTCAATTTTATTTGTATAGCGCTTTTACAATTGTCATTGCCTCAAAGCAGCTTTACACAATCAAAAGAATTATTTAAGTTTGTATGGAATGTGAATGTGTATGACATCATGAAGACCACAGACTGATGGGGAAAGTAATCAACAATCAGGGTTAGTTATAAGAAATACCTCAAAGTCTCTTCCTAGAGAGAGAGAGAGAGAGAGAGTCAGAAGTCCAGGAGGACACGGAGCAGATGTAGAAGCTGAAGAACAAAAGGAACATCAGGTATTTAGGGAACGTGCTCACTAGTGTTCTGTTCTGAGGAGAATAAAGGAGTTTGATGCACACCCTGAGAACACCATGCCTGCTGGGAAGCTTGGGGATGTGGGTGTGGAGGTGCCGGTATGGTGGCGTGGGCGTGGGAACGGTCCTTCAGCAGGGATGGAGTGAGTTAAACTTCACACTCCAGTGTGGTTGAGAATCTGCTGCAGGATGTGAAAAGTTCTGCACAACAACATCAACTTCTCCTTTTATTGATTTTACCAAGAAGAAAGTGAAAACGGACATCATTCCAGCTGAAGGTGTTTCTGTTGCGGATACTCACTCGGGGGTGTGAATACTTACTGTCAGTGCAGTTAGTTTGATGAACAGGTTTATTGTTTGTCCCCGGAGCAGCTCGTTTGCATTGCTGTGGTTAAGCGTGTCTGTGGAATGTCGTTAATGAGCTGCTGTTTGTTTTTGCAGAAGGACGTCCCTGTAGAACGTTCCGATAAATCTGGCACAATAAACCGGGGCTGCGAAATCTGCAACCAGCACGTCCACCTCGTGCAGAGACACCTCGTGGACGGGAAACTCTACCACAGGAACTGTTTCAAGTATGATGATGATGATGATCATTAGGTTTCATTATTATGTTATAGCCGCGCTCACAGGCTGCTGCTGCTGAATACAAATACAATGTTAAATGTATGGGATGTTTTATATATTTATTTATTTATTTTTTATTCATTTTGCATCATTTAATGTAAACGTGAGTGTGTGTGTGAGTTTGACCCGGTGAGAACCCCGGCCTGTCCCCCTGCGCGGTGTCGTGGTTCAGTAGCTGCTCAGAATGTGGCGTGCTGCAATGTCAACAGATGTAATCTGGCACACATGAGCAGTGAGTCACTGAACACGTCAGGCGCCCGGGGGGAATTTCCAGTGAATAACCATCTGCAGCGTACATTAGCTAAATGATTTAACGTGTGTCTGAGAGTTTCAGATCGATTCTGATGAAGAGGTTTGATGACGACGCTTTGTTTCTCTTTAACAGATGCAGCGAGTGCTCGAATATTCTCCTCTCAGGAACTTACAAACCTGGAAAGGAGCCCAACACTTTTATCTGCAAGTCGCACCAAAGCACACAGAAGGCTCCTCCAGCTCAGGTCACACCCCCTGCACGGTACAACGAGACTACACCAACCATCAGCAAGTCACCACCGACCCCAAAGGACATCACGCTCAAGAGTGTGGGAAAAGACCCCAAGCAGCCTAAGCAAAGCCTGTTTTGGTCAGCAAATAAGAATAAAAGCCCCTCTGCCCCTTCACCTGCCCCTACACCTGCTCCTAGAACTGCCCCTTCACCTGCCCCCACAGCTGGGGCTCCTAAAGCTTCCCCTTCACCTGCCCCTTCACCTGCTTGGGCTCCTAAAGCTGCCCCTTCACCTGCCCCCACAGCTGGGGCTCCTAAAGCTGCCCCTTCACCTGCCCCCACAGCTGGGGCTCCTAAAGCTGCCCCTTCACCTGCTTGGGCTCCTAAAGCAGAGCCTACACCTGCCCCCACAAGTGCCCCTAGAGCTGCCCTTCGCACTAAAACCACAGCAAAGGATTCTGTGACTGTGACTGTGAAACATCCTACTGAAGAGAAAGTACTCGCAGAGACGCCTAAAGGTCCGAGCAGCTCCGTCCTCAAGAACCTGGAGGCCAGACAAAGGTGAGCATTGGGGTTATGGAGCAGTCAGGGTCAGGTCAGGGTCAGGTCAGGGTCTTGGTGTTACAGATGGGATAGGGGTAAGCAAGTTGCTGATGGTTGGGGTTTAGGTGGGGGTTAGGTTCAGGGTTGGGTGTTGGGGTTTAGGGTCGGGGGAAGGGGTGAAGTTTAGGGTCAGGGTAGGGGGTGAGGTTTAGGGATAGCTTCAGGATTCTGTGAAGGTTAAGTGTGGATTGGCAGGAGGTAACCTGAGGGCAGCTGAGTAAAGTGTTGACCTGGATGAGAACCAAAGTAGTGAATTTTATTGGTTAAATTATAAATAGCAGTAATGCATTGCTGTATTTAATTATTTATAAATATTATTTAAAAAATAATTATTATTTTATTATTAATTGCAAAATGTATTTTATAAGTTACTTTTAAATTTACTAAGCTACTTGTTTAAGAACATAACTAACTTACACACTAACTTATACACATTCTAAAATTCCTAATGAATATTAGTTTTATAAACTCCATTGTGAACTTGCAAGAAACAGTTATTTAAACGCTTAATTAAGAGCAAACTTTCATTAATTATGAACGTACAAAGTAAAAAATAAAAAAGTAACCTAAAGTTTATTATGAACTGAATTACAAACAGCTGATGTGACTTATTACTGAAGCTGTTTCTGAACTTCTGAGTTACTTCTGAACTATAAACCTACAGGCGTACTGGTTAGCTTACTAAGAATTTCATTATTAATTTCATTATTACCTTACTTACTTATACAGTGTGTTACTTTTAATTAGAAACTTTCTTCTGAACTTAAAGACAAACTTGGCAAAAATAAAAATAACCTTAACTCTTGACATTGCTTCTGAACTCTTTTTAATGATGTACATACTAAGGACTTTATTTATGAATTACTTTAAATACTTCAAAAATACTTAATACTGAGCTTAATTTCAAACCCTCATTTACAGACTTACTCAGAACATAATTACTATTTAATCACTAACATATTGATGTAGTTTAATAAGCAGTAAATTACTCATAAATATGCTTCAGTCTAAAGAGTTTAATTTCGGATTTACTTATAAACGTACTCACCTGAGAACATGCTCATTAATCTAACGTCCTCACTTCTCCATGACCTTACAAGCTTACTAAGCTTAATCTCACTTAAAAACTCATAAATGGAGTTTATTTACACACTTATAAATCTATTTAATGGCTAACTTGATAACTTTCCTTGCTAATGATCTTATTTAATTAGAGCCGTTCCTTCTTCTAAAGATCTTCCCACAGTTAAAAAACTTTCCTCTCTAAACATGAGGTTAGAATGACAAGCTATTGTTTAATGTTTATCTACTGAGCAGAAGGACTTAATGATGTGACGGTTGTGTGATTTAGATCTTTATATCACTTTAAACACCGTAATCTCATTTCCTTCTTTTCTCTCAACAGATTCTTCGAGTCCGGTAGCAGCTCCGCGAGCCCCGTACCTGCCACCAAGGGCATTACAACGACCCCAGCTAATGAAAAGCCAGGTGCAGGAGGTGCAGGAGCTGCCGGAGGTGCAGGTAAAGGCAAGCTGGTGCAACGAGCTGACAACTGGGCAAAAGCAAAGAACAAGGAAAAGGAGAATGAAAGTGAAAAGGAGAAAGCGAAGACTGTCATTAGCAAGTTCGTGTTTGACGAGAGTAGAAACAGTAGCCCGCTTTCCCAGCACACGGGCCTGAGCGCTAACGCTAAGTAAGCACTTCTTATATACTTTATATAAATAACTCTGGTCAGGCTTTTGGTCACAACAAGGAGCTTTGACGCTTTTATTTATTTATTTTTATTTTAACGTTTATGTCGCCCCCTTGTGTAGCACCAGTGCTAACACAGCTCTCTTTTTCCCCTCTAACTGTTTTCACTACAGGACTAACGTATCTCCCGCACCCACCGCCAGGTCGGGCCCGACCACCAGGGTGCTGCTGAAAGCACCAAAGTTTGATGTAGATCTCGGGCCAGACACGAGTCCAGCCGGGCCGTCCAGCTGGCTGCGCTCCCGGGACAAATCTCCATCCAGAGCAGCGAACACACAGCCTTCTGACAACAAGGGTGAGGGCGTGGGGAGGCTTTAACGATGTAGGCCGGCTTAAACCGGTTTTATCTCCTTAGAGTTACACTACACCGAGTCCACTGGGCCGAACCAGAACCGATCAGTTTAGTGAGCAACAGAAATCGTCTGGAAAGTACATTCTCCTACAAATCACTGCGTTAACACGAGTAACATCAGCAGACACTCAACCTTTATTCATTTACAGACTTAACGATGGACGTCTGAACAGAAAATACTGATTATAAACGCGCGTGTAACGCTAACGTTAGTGCATCATTCAATATTCATATTTAATTTATTCATATTTGTTTATTGATCAACTAATATACAAACTTGTGCGCTTACTAACGTATTAACGAAATAAGAAACCTACAATATTAAATAAATAATAAACCTATTATATTCAATATAAAATTTTGTAATTTATGTACTAATTAACTTAAATTATTTTATTAGCATCTTGTAAATTATTAAACTACTCATAAACTCACTGCAGGACTGATCTGAACAGAAGTGCGAGTGTGTGTGTTCACTCCTCCTGACACAAAACCCTTTAAATAATTCGGATTGTTACTTTAATTGATGATTTACATCGTTAGCAGTTGGTCAGAGGTTGAGTTAATGGCGTGGAGTTTATTGCTCTATTTCACCCCCTAGTGGACGATCGGAGCGCTCCCATTCTAAATCTGTAAAATAATACTGTACTAGTACTGTATATTCCGTGTGTGTGTGTGTGTGTGTGTGTGTGTGTGTGTGGCCCCTGGGTGGTGTACTGTATATTCCGTGTGTGTGTGTGGTGTACTGTATATTCCGTGTGTGTGTGTGTGTGGTGTACTGTATATTCCGTGTGTGTGTGTGTGTGTGTGTGTGTGTGTGTGTGGCCCCTGGGTGGTGTACTGT
>JAQKPX010000010.1:22406711-22418939 GCA_030068255.1 Clarias angolensis | reverse complement strand
ACCACAAATCACTTAAGAGGGATGAATACAAATAAAAAGTCAAATCACAGGGGCTCAGGAATGGTTTAAAAATGAATCCGGTTAATTTTTAACCTTATTTTGTGTCTCAGGAGCTTCTTCAGGAGGAAAATTAAAAGTGTCTTAAATTTCTAAGGTGAAACTATGTTTAGATCCAATCTAATGACAGAAACAATTAGCCAATCAAATCACAGCACACTACACTAAATCCATGATCTACACACACACACACACACACACACACAACACTAGACACCAGCAGCATGCCATCCGGGCCTTAATGAAGTCCTTGGAGTTTAATTAAGTAGCTAAATTATCAGCAGTAATGTTAGCATTCATTATGCCAAATTACAGCAGCGGAGCGCGGCGAGAGGAGGGGACGCGCGGAAACGTCAATTCAGCTCTCCTCACCTGCAGAGAGAGAGAGAGAGAGATGAATGAGGGAACGAAACCGAATGTGTCTAGTCAGGAAGAAACCTCATCCACTTCAGAATATACAACGGTGTGTGTGTGTGTGTGTGTGTGTGTGTGTGTGTGTGTGTGTGTGTTATGGTTTTAACCCCTGAGCTCATGTCTCTAAAAACTCATTAGATTAGATTACATTAGATCTTGTAACCTCTGAGTGTAACACAATGCCACTCTCGGTATCTGTACTCAGATGTGAACCTAAAGTGGGTGTGGCCTAATAAATACCACCACACTATGTACATTACAGTACAGTACAGTATATTACATTACATTCCACTACACTACATTACAATCCACGCAGCGTTAACATGTCGTCTTCAATCCTCAACCTCAGCTACATCTTCCTGCACATTTATTATTATTATTATTATTATTATTATTATTATTATTATTACTGACTGCATGTTCTATTACGACATACAGCAGAGTTACAGTACAGAGTTATTCCACTTACAACTAGCAATTTGTTTATGACTGCAGTGTTTAACTTGTTATTGAATGACGTGTCAGTTTAAATGTTGTGAAAGTGAACAATGCCCCTGTCCTGATGAAACCATGGCTTTTACAAATTATTGACACTGGAGACTCCTTCCATAAATGTTAAACAAACACCTGCAACATCTGCTTTGTTTGAGCTACATGGTTTATTATGTTTTTTATTATGTGGATGTGTGTGTGTGTGTGTGTGTGTGTGTGTGTGTGTGTGTGTGGATATGGATGTCGGTGTAGGTGTAGGTGTTGCTGTGAGTGTGGCTGTAGGTGTGGCTGTGGGTGTAGGTGTTAGTGAAGATGTGGGTGTGGCCATGGGTGTGGCTGTCTGTTTGGATGTGGCTGAAGGTGGGGTTTGGGTGTAAGTGTTGCTGTCGGTGTAGATGTGGCTGTAGGTGTGAGTGTCGGCGTGGGTGTGGCTGTGTGTATGTATGTGTGGGTGTGGTTGTAGCTGTAGGTGTAGATGTGGGTGTAGATGTGGGTGTGGGTGTAAATGTGGGTGTAGATGTGGGTGTAGGTGTAAGTGTGGGTGTGCGGGTGTGGTTGTAGCTGTGGGTGTAGTTGTAGCTGTGGGTATAGGTGTAGGTGTGGATGTAGGTGTGTGTGTAGATGTGGGTGTGTGGGTGTAGGTGTAGATGTGGGTGTAAATGTGGGTGTGGTTGTAGCTGTGGGTGTAAATGTGGGTGTAGTTGTAGCTGTGGGTGTAAATGTGGGTGTGGGTGTAGATGTGGGTGTGGGTGTAAATGTGGGTGTGGTTGTAGCTGTGGGTGTAAATGTGGGTGTGGTTGTAGCTGTGGGTGTAAATGTGGGTGTGGGTGTAGGTGTGGGTGTAAATGTGGGTGTGGTCCGAGCATGCGTAAGGTTTTAGTGTATAAAAAGCTGAAAGTGTTTTGCTTTGTTATCTTTAATGATCACATGGTTACACAAAACTATATGAACTAATGTTTAATAAAATATACGCACACTTACAGAACAGCACACGTGGAGTTTCATCTAATAAACACATGTGTACTTGTGTGTGTGTGTGTGTGTGTGTGTGTGGACGTCACGGTGCTTTATCTCAGAGATGCTCCCTGTGTGTACAGCCTCAACTGCTGCGTTATTAAATTATGAATATTAATAAAGAATAAGACATGAAGGCAGTAATAATTCTGCCGCTGCACAGAAATAATGAAGCTAATTTTGATAAATGGGGCGATAGCATGGCCGCCGTATACGGAGGTAAATTTATCTTAATTAATATCACAGACCTGAACACTGTGCTCGGGAAATGGGACCGCTGGGGCCTGGAGCAGTCGCCGGAAAACACACACACACACACACACACACACACACAGACACACACACACACACACACACACAGAGGTCTGTCAAAATAGGTTTTTCATTCTCCACTGCTCTACAGTCCACATAAACGCTAGAGATGTGGAGCTCACGGCCTTCTGTATTAAACGTGTGTGTGTGTGTGTGTGTGTGTGCGACCTCAGTTTTTCTTTCCTCAACACTACAGCAACTTCGAGTGTGAACCAGCATTAATACACTTCTCTTCCTTTATTCTCACTCTGCTTTAGAGAGACAGAGAGATGAGGGAGGAAATTATACGGCTACAAAGCATCCATTTATTAGGGAGTGGGACAAATGTCGCTGGAATAAATTAATTAATCAAACGCTTTTAATTGATTCCTCTGGAGTCGGAGTGCGTTGTGTGATTATGTTCAAGTGTTTAATTACGAATTTAAATGAGATGATGCTGTTTAATTAGTCTGGCCGGTGAATGAGCTTTCACACTCCCCTGCATAATTAGCATGTTGTGTGTGTGTGTGTGTGTGTGTGTGAGAGAGAGAGAGAGAATCACATGGTTGTCACTTACTCATCAGAGTTCTCCTTATATTTTCCATAATGTATTTACACACACTCACGCACACACACACACATACACACACACACACACTTATCAGGTCTTTAAAATCTTTCATACATTTTTACGAAAATATTTTTTCCCCTCTGTTGATATTTTCTTCTCATTCACTCGCTCACACAGACAAACGCCAATCACAGCTCGTTCGCCATTAGCGACGCCCACAAAACTCCATTAAAGGTCACAGAAAGCTGAACGTGCAAAGTGAGGACCAGACCAGACCACACACACACACACACACACACACACACGTTTTTCACTCATAGGCAGAAGTGGAAGTTATTTTAACTCAGATGTCCACCAGTAAACAGCAAAACACATTATTTATCAGGAATGCGGAGAGTGTGTGTGTGTGTGTGTGTGTGTGTGTGTGTGTTTAATGAAGTCAAAAATAATGATTAAATGATTTACCTCGGTCATGGTGGACACTAAACACACCCCAGAGCACCCCAAGTACCTCAGCAGAACTTCTAAATGATTAAAGTTACAATAAAGAAAATAATGTTACATTTCACAGTTATAATTTATATTAATTTACATAAGCGGGACGCTGTTACCGTAGTGACGGAAAACGACTTCCATCCAGCTGTGTGGACACATCAGGCTTCAAGTGGTCCTCGAACACATCTGTCGGAGAGATTCCTTTTAATTATGCGCCTGAAAAGTGTGAAACATGCTTTAGAGTGTGTGTGTGTGTGTGTGTGTGTGTGTGTGTGTGTGTGCGTGTGTGTGTCTAAGCCTTGCATCATAGCATGCTCCACTTCTGAGATAATGTAGAAAATGAATTTGTTCACAGTAGGTGGATTTTCTCAGTCAAGAGATTTGGTGTGTATTGTTAGCGTATTGTTAGCGTATTGTTAGCGTATTGTTAGCGTATTGTTAGCGTATTGTTAGTGTATTGTTAGCATGATGTTATCATTTTGTTAGCGTATTGATGCCGTGTGGAATTTTGGGAAATGTTGTGGAATGAGAAGATTAGTTTGGTCATGGTGAATTACAGGAAAAAATAGAGAAAGAAAAGAAATAAAAGGGATTTAAAATCAGGGTTGTTTTAAACAGGATGGAAACACAATGTTCTGTTATTGTTTCACACACACACACACACACACACACACACACACACTCGATATCAAAAGACGTGTTGTGTTGAATCACCTAAACATTACCGTAATCATAAAGATAAAATCTTTGTTTTGAACAAACAAAAACACCAAAGCTGTGAAATGAGATACACAATGAGGACCTGTCTCTTCAAACAAACAAACAAACAAACAAACAAACAAAACTATATGGAGCTGGTGCTAATGAATCCCAGATTGTCCAATCAGCTCGCTGCACACACACACATTTATGTTTTGGATTCTTTCACTGCACTAACATGCAAAACAAAGACATTAAATACGTCCCTTTTACACACTGCTTCACGTGTCGTTGTAAACACGCGCATGTCTTTAAAGAGAAACGCAAGAGTTAAGTCTATGAGAGAGACGCAGGATCTAATCTCGCCATCTCTCAACAACATTGTTATACAGTTAATAAAGTTGCTAGTAAGGCATGACACAAGCGACGAGCATAGACGCCACCGCGCTCATTACTAGCGTTCGTTAGCACGCGAGATTAGCTAAGTCACAGCATTATAAATGATTTTAGCCAGTTAACTTCTCTGATTTTAGCTGCAACTGAAATGTGTTTCAGCACATGACCTGCAATTAGTTTACCTTTTTTGTTCTAACGTAAATTTATAATACTGAAGCCCTTAATCTGGCTAAAAGAAACAGTTCCGAACGTGACGTCACTTTTGTGAATTTGTTTCTTACGGTAATGCGCTTGTAGCGTTTTCCTCTCGCGGCCCGACTGCGCTGTTTACTGTGTGATGTGTTATTCGTTCTTTGTTTTTATTCAGGCGAGTCCTTGAGGCGGCTTGGCTGCTAGAGGTGGCAGGTATGCAGGTGTGTTGGTTAAATGTTTGCTAGCAGGTGATCCTGTAGTTAGCAGATGGTGTTAGCTCCTGGCAGAGACAGAGAGAGACCTCGGGATCTCAGACATACAGTCGTCTTAAACACGATCATACAGATACAAAGACCGGCTTGAGGAACTGCTCAAGGATTCCTAGCTAGAGAAGGTCAGCCTCAAGCACTCAGACGTTTATTCTCTAATTGTTCTCTTTTTCTTTAATCATTTTATTAACGATAATTCACACCACAAGCTGTCCTCCTGTCCCTCCCTCCATCTCCGTTGTAATTAGTGTTTTTAATTGAAAAGTGTCTTATGTAGCTCCGCGCGAGATCCATTTCCAGCACATCACGTCCGCGCGTACCGTACACCACATTCATATTCAGGCTCTGATGATACGCCTCTCTGTCTGGAGGCATTACAGCAATAATTTAATTTAGAGCGAGCTACCGTTAGCTCATTAGCACTTCTAATTAATTCATTGACAGCACTATTAAGATGTCTCTTTTTGAAAATTGGCATCTGGCGCATGTGTCTGTGTACTGTACACACGCATGCGGCAGTGGCTAAATCGGTGTGTGGCAGTTGGTGGAAGACGTGAAGATGACAAATCAGGTGACAAAATATGGAGAGCGAAAAAAGAAGCTAATAAATGATTCAGATCATTTTACTAAATCTAGACTAATAGAGACGCAGACATGCTGAGGAGTAAAATATTAAAATAAATATTTTCTTAATGTGTAGGTTAGCCACACACACATACACATACACACACACACACACACACACACACGCATAAACACACTGTGATGTTTAATTGTATTATCTTGAGCAATGACAGGAGGCTCGCTCTCAGGCTCTGGGAACAGGTGTCACTCTCCATGAACCATCTGTAGTGTGTGTGTGTGTGTGTGTGTGTGTGTGTATGTGACTTGTGTCTCTGTAAATTTTTACTATAGACACAAGAAGACAAGGATGACAACTGTAATCAAAGCAAACACAAAAAGGCAATTTTCTTAAGGAAAAAAACTGACCCAACTTAACACAGACCTTACACAGACCTTACACAGACCTGAAACAAACCTTACACAGACTGGACATGGACCGGACATGGACTCGACCTAGCCTTGACACACACCCCACACAGGCCCAACACAGACCTGACACAGACTCGATACTGTCCTGAAACAGACCGGACACAGACCTGACACAGTCCTGAACCAGTCCCGACACAGACCCAACACAGACCCGACACAGACCTGACACAGACCCAACACAGACCCGACACAGACCTGAGACAGACCTGCATAAAAAAATTTAATTATAATTTTATTGTAAGTATAATGTTATAATTATGTAGCAATAGTTTAAATATTTTAACTATTTTAAAATCAAGTTACAATTTTTCTTTCCAATTCTGAATCAAATAAACACCCTGAGTCAATCCTGGGGGGAAATTGGAATAAAGAGTGTAATCTTAGACTCTTAAAATGTGTGAATTGAAAAATTGTGTGTGTGTGTGTGTGTGTGTGTGTGTGTGTAAGCTCTTTATCTCATTAAAATAATGACACACCATAATTGGTGAATGCCACATTAATCTGTAATTATACCCCAAAAATGCACAAATGACAAGTTCTGTATGTGTGTGTGTGTGTGTGTGTGTGTGTGTGTGTGTGTGTGTACATCTGTTTTCATAGTGTCTGTGTGTTTGCTTCTGTCTGCTCTACCTGTTTAGCACTTCATTAACCATCTTCTTCAGTGAGACATGAAGACTCACGGGGCTCTCTCTCTCTCTCTCTCTCTCTCTCTCTCTCTCTGTGCAGCTGGAGTAATTAACCCATCTCTCTCTGGGGGCTAATTAGGAAGGAGAGTCCCTTGTTAAAACTGCATCTGGCAATTAGAAATTATGTTCTCTCTCTCTCTCTCTCTCTCTCTCTCTCTCTCTGTTCTGAAGTTTATTGACTTCATTTGATTTCTTTTCATCTTAGCAAAATGCTCACTTAGCAACAATCAACGTTTACATTAAACTGATCATTTTTGGAGAGTTTTTTGGTCATATATGTTTAAACATGAACATCAAAGCTTTTTAAAAGCTATTCTCTAAAAAGCTATTAGAATTCATTCTAAAATTATGATGAACTTAACCCACCTATGAAAAGTCATACTGTTATTTTACCCACGTCATTAGCTCTGTGCTATAACTTTACAAATGCTTTACCCAAAATCCTAAATTAAATTATAAAAAAGTATAATAATAATAATAATAATAATAATAATAATAATGCGGCCGCATGGTGGCGGAGTAGTTACTGTAGCACTGTCTCCAGGGTCTGGGTTCGATTCCCACCCCGGGGTCTGTGTGTATGAACTGTGCATGTTATCTCTGTTGGGTTTCCTCTGGGTACTTCGGTTTCCTCCTACAGTTCAAACACATGCAGATTAGGCTATTTGGAGTTCAAATAATGTACCTGACTATGACAAATCCCCAATGAACAGTCTATAGTTCTTATTAAAACTATTTTCCTAAAAACTATTTTAAAATACTGTGTTAAAATCAGTATTTTTCCTAAACTTATTTATATGGTTATTTTTTTAAACTAACACACAGGTATTACATCTGAAGAATATTTTGCTGGAAAAACAATATTTTGAAATTAAAAGGTTTTGGTTATAAATGGACTCATTTTATTTTATTTATTTTTGCTTTTTAAGATTTCAGGAATAATATTGTGTTAGTAAGTAATATTTAAAAACACACATTTGTGAGTAGAACATGTAAGATAAAAGCTTACTGTAGTAAAATATTATTTATTACATTTTCTATTTTCTATTTTATTTATACATATAAATTGTCCTAATTACTTACGTACTGTATATGACAGAAACTGTTCTGAAAGGTTTTTTTAATTATTATTATTCTTTTTATGTAATAAAAGTTTTAGTATTTGAGTCCCCTACATGGACAGAACATTTACATTTTAATGAAAACGATATTTTAAAAAATTCACACAACATGCACTTTTCAGTAACGTAAAGAAGCTGGTTATATTCTTTAATTATTGCTGCATAAAAAATGTTAACCTAAAAGCCAGCATCCCAGGGGGCCAGGCTGATACTGGAAGAGTGTGAAGTGAGAATAATAAAGCCCTTTAGTCTAATGAAGGAGATAAGCGTCTCTCATTAGAGGATTTGCTGCTTAGATACAACCAGCAACAAACATTATGAATTCTATCATCAACAAGGAACATCAGTAAATATTCCCATTAACTTTATTTCACTCGGGGGAAATGCATATTCATTTCTTCCCTTCTTTACCTTGACTCCGTTATCTGGTTTAAACTTTAAATTCATAATGCACAAGTCAAGCGTTGTTATTCTGGAGCAGAAAAATATTAATCCTGGAAAAAGTAAAGTGAATAAACCAGATAAACTTAGGATACATTGTAATGCATAAGGAAGGAGTCTCCGTTCTCAGCACTGTGTAACAGTCAGACTGTAGGTTCTCCCACATCCCACAGATTTATTTGCTGCTTCCGCATTTTTATTTTATCTTATTATATTTGAGAGATAAAACGAAGTTTGTGAGGGAACGAGTGTCATAGCTCTTATACCATAGAGTTAAAAGATCACTATGAACAAATAAAAATATGATGTGTTGTTTATTAAAGAATAGTTACTGTATAAGAGGAATAAAATGTAACGGGTAGTAACTGTATCTCTGTGGTTGATTAGTTTCCTATAACAGCACGACACCGCAGTTTATTCCAACATGTCATCACCATAAATCATTAAATTTTCTAGGGTTTACAACAATATAATAAATCACACAGTGCATGTAAAATGAAGTTGTTTTATTTATAAATTGTTAAAAAATAAATGTATTGTTAATAAAGCATGACGTTGGTTATTTTATAACAACCGATTTTGTCGACGTTGCCTTTTTGTAATTCATCGAGGAGATCTCCACCGTGCAGAGTGTGTAATGTGTGTGTATGTGTTTCAGGCTGATTTGCACTGACTGAATCTGTTTACTTAATTTAGTTCATCCAATTAGCAAGACAAGAGGGACTTAAAGACAGATTATGAGAGAGAGAGAGAGAGAGAGAGAGAGAGAGAGAGACGAGGCCCGTCATCTGACATGAAGGTTTTTTTTTTAACAAGGAAACTTTAAACTGAGTGTGTGCTGCTTCCCTCCAGCTCCCACAGCTCTGGAGTAAAAACCCCAGGGTTAATTTGTTGCCCCACATGGTTGCCATGGAAGCAGCGCTGGGGTAATAGCACATGAGCTGTGATGTGGACGCTGGGGATGCTATTATGCCACCAATATAGACAAAAACATCATTATCTTTTGTTAAAATTAGAGGTTGTCTTATTAAGTGGTGTTATCAAGAGTGGAAGTATAAACCTGATATAAATTCGCTTATTCTATTACCACGCGATGAGTTCATTTAATTTAATTTCACAACGGGAATGATCATACACAATGATCGTGCATCTAAATAAAAGGTGAGATAAAGGTGTGCGTGTGTGTCTATATACAGTGTAGAACCAAATTCAGGCACATTAATGAGAATTAATCGAGATTATAGTGTAATTATTTGTTTGTTTGTTTGTTTGTTTGTTTTGTTTTCAAAATGTTTATATTTATCCCCAGCATCATTTCACATCCAAATGAAATTTACATCCAAAACTGATTATTTGTTTCAGGTGAACAAGTTTTTTTCTTCTTCATTATTTGAAAGATATTATTTGATATAAAGTGATATTCTGTTGATTTTCTTACTGCAGCACTATAATATCACACCTAGTGGTCAAACATGGGAACTGCAACAAACAAGCAGTAATAAATAGAGGCCCACAGGGGTGGGAATCACACTGCCCCAGGCTCACTGTATGAACATTTTCAGTGCAGGATGAACAGCAGGACAGTTAATGACAGGGTTGCCAGGGTGATAGTTTTTACCCCAAAAGTACTTAAGAACACTCCATGGCTGCTAAGATTTAGTTTAAAAGTATTTAAAAATTGGATAAAATTGCACAATCAAAGGCGTGCAGAGAGATAGTGTATGGCGTACAGAAGCATTTTATACAAATTGTAGGATATAATAAAGAATGAAGAAGGGAAAAAGGGGAAAAACCTCTGAAACGATGATGTAAAGCCCTTAAATCAATCACAAGACTGTATTTCACATGCTGCTAGTTTTGTGCTTTTCTCTAACGTAGTGGAAAACCCACAGAAAATAAATGCTGAGTAAGAGAAAGTGACGTGCGGTGAGACCTCAGGCTGAGTTATTCCTCTCAGCTTCCAGCCAAACCAATTCAGCGGCTAGCACGTCCTGCCAGACGCTAACCCGGAGCGGCTAGCGCACAGACCCTGTCGCTTTTCCCTCTTTTTCTGTTGATCGAGATCGCCGTCGTGCCAAACCCCATGTCGTGAAATATGACTTTGTTAAGTGCTGTCTAACATGTTTTACATAGTGCATAGTAATTTCTCAGCGGTGAATTTTATATTTATATAAAAACATCATGCGTGTAATTTCCTGTTGTCACATACGTTATAGCAGCTATAAACTTTCCTCTGACACTGGAGACTCCATAAATGTTAAATAAACACAGAAACCGTCCTTATATCAGCGATCTGTTTAATATGCTTATTACTAGAGGACCGTCCAGTGTACGTGTCCCGCTAAATGAGTCGTTACTATGGAAACAAAAACATATGTGAGTGAGTGAGTGCATTAATATAAACCTGGACTACTTCATAGAGAATTAATCAACACCTGCTGACCAATCAGAACTCAGACCGTACATATATATAGTATGGGTGGATGTGTATTTGGTAATACACAGCTTTATGATTCCATCTCTCTCACACACACACACACACACACACACACACACACGGTGCATCTGTTATTAGTGTGTCCTGCTGAGTTATTGGCTCAGCACAGCTCCATGTGGCATATGTGCTTCAAAGCCGTCTACGATGCCGTCTACCTCCAATTAGCCTCGAGTCCACACAAACACATTTATAATATTTACAGTATCCTCTCACACACACACACACACACACACACACACACACACACACACACACACACCACACACACACACTTGTGTCTTCATCATTAACTTTTCATAATCCCTGAAATCTGAAGACCATGTTGACTTGCTTGTTGTTTTAATGTTTGTTTTTATTATGATTATTATTTTAATTGTTATTAATTCTGCTCTTTGGCATGCTCTAGCATTGTTGTGGCTAATTAAAAGAATAACATGGCAAAGCAATTAAACGCTAACGACCAGCTCTCAGCGTAACAGCACCCTCGTTATAAACCTGTTTAAACAGGTGAAGTCACAGTAACGACACGGAACTGTCATGAAATGTGAAATCATTAAATACAGGAGAGAGACCTCCGAGAGGAAGAATATTGGGCAAATATTACAGTGATATTACATCCAATAAAACTAAACTTTTAAGAAATGAATTCAAAATAACCAAAAAAAAAAATCTAATTTTCATATTTATAATATCAAAGTGATGCAATGAAAAAAATAAACATAAAAAATGAAAATACACCAAAAAAATGTGAATGTGATGCCATAATGATTTAAAGAGAAAAAAAACAAACAAACAAAAAGAAATTTAGAAGAAAAAAAATCCTTTTATAGCATGTTCTGTTTTTTTTTTTTTTGGTGTATTATATTTAAATTTTTAGTTCGTTATTGCATCATGATACATACATTTTTCATTAATGAATTTATTTCTTATTTTTTAAATTAATTTCTTAATGTATTTTGTGTCTCAGCATTACATTTCAGATGTTTTTCAAATACTCTGTATGTTTTAATATTTTCTTTTTGTTTCAGATTTTTTTCCCAAGTTATCACATTTTATGGTATAACATTTTTTTCTCCCCTGAGTCAGTGTGACATCACAGATCCTGTAAAGTCATTTCTCCTAATGACGTCATATCACTCAGAGCCATGTGCGCTACGTTAAGCTAAGCAATTACCTCTCGTTTGATTTTTAACGGCCCCCCACAGTCCCCCTCCACACACACACACACACACACACACACACACACACACACACTTCTCTCATTGACTCTAATGACCCCGGGGCTTTACTGCCTCTCTGTTCAAATCAGTTCTCTTTTACACGTTAGCCCCTTTCTTCCCTCCCTCTGTTTCCTTCACACACACACACACACACACACACACACACACACACACACACACACACACACTTTGTCTCCCTTTTCCCCCTCTTTCACTCCTCCAATCTTTAACCTCACTCCCTTCTCTCCTCACTTGTCTCATTCTCTCCCTCCCTCTTTCCTTTTTATCATTAATTATTAGTCACTCTTCCTCTGTGGAGC
>JAQKPX010000010.1:22366481-22377117 GCA_030068255.1 Clarias angolensis | reverse complement strand
TGTTAGTGTAGTGTGTTAGTGTGTTAGTGTAGTGTGTTAGTGTAGTGTGTTAGTGTGTTAGTGTAGTGTGTTAGTGTGTTAGTGTAGTGTGTTAGTGTGTTAGCTCTTCGGCTGTGTGGTGGAGCTGCTTTTCTGTGTAGCGTAGATGTACAGAGTGGATGTTAGCGTTAGCGTAGCGTAGCATTCCTGTCAGCTGTGTCTGATGATATCTGAGGTTCTCAGTAAGACGGTGAGTCCACAGGGTTCAGTCTCAGACGGTGACCCCGGGGTCAGACACACACACAACACACACACAGACTGAGCTCTCTCTCTCTTTACAGAGACACGCTGTTATCCTGGGACTCTGTCTGTCTGTCTGTCTGTCTGTGTGTGTGTGTCTCTCTCTCTCTCTGTATTGTTTAGTGTTAAACACTCGCTCCACTCATTCGCAGTCTGGAGGAGATTAATTCTGCTCTCGTTTAGCACCTGGGCTGCTGGAGGGAATATCATCAGAAACGTGCAAGGCTTTAGGGACTGAATACAACTGGAGTGCTAAAGATAACTTTAAGTAAACACTGTGTGTGTGTGTGTGTGTGTGTGTGTGTGTGTGTGATTATAATGACTCGTATCTGATATGAGTTATAAACAGTGACTCTGCGCTAAACTTCACAGTCAGCATGAACTAACCAACTAGTTACACAACTCACACTGGACCCCAAACCACAGAGTCACGGCGGCTTATTCGGACAAGTCCGTGAAGAAGGAGGGGTTTAAAGATGTAAAGCTCACTGAGCTGATTTGTATTTAATTCATGCAGTGACGATAATGTATGTGTGTGTGTGTGCGCGTGCGTGTGTGTGTGTATGTGTGAAACAGAGAAGTGATTCCTTCATGGAGAACGTGTCAGACGTCATAATGGACCATAAACACCCTGAGAAAGTGTTTTATAGTCAACAGGGTCTCACTAATGTGAACTCATTAAGTGGAAACTAATTACAGTCAGACCCTCCTGATTTCCGATTCAGACTTTCCACATTCTTTACGTCTGCATCACTTGCTGCATTTTTTATCTTCTTATGTTCATTGTTATAAAACAGCAAACGGTGATGATTTGAAACAGATATTTCAGTAAAAAAATGAAATAAAACTAACATCATATACAACAAGCAACATTTAGCTTCCAGCGCTAACTAACTACACAGAGATAGCAAATAGCTAGCAAATTGACAGAAAGAACACACTACTCAGGGTGGAAATACGGTTATTTGCTCGGATTCTTCTCTGATTTGATTAGCAAAGGAAACTAACTGTACTACTGTAGCTGTACAAGTCATGCACCTACAGTGTTAGCTCGGCATACGGACGCCCCACCTGGTGGATTAAAGAGCTACAATTTTCGTGAAAACTTGATGTTTGCAGGAGCCTGCTCTATAACATATTATCTAGGCCTATTAGCAATGTCGCCTTGCACCGCCAGGGTCAGGGTTCCTCTCCCGCCTGGGTCTGTGTACATGGAGGTTGCATGTTCTCCCAATGCTTGGTGGGTTTCCGGTTTCCTCCCACAGTCCAAAGACATGCAGATTAGGCTAATTGGTGTTCCCAGATGGCCCGTAGTGTGTGAATGCACATGTGAATGTTGACCAGAGGTCCAAATAAAATGGTAATCATAATAAATAAAATGGTAATCACCATCAGCCTCCACCACAGTCCACAGGTGGACAACAGAGGTTCCTAGATGATTTAGAGTCTTAGCTAGCAGTCAGCAGTAGTCGTAGCCTTGGCTAATATAACGGAAAACATATAGTTAGGATTCTTATGAAAGATTCGTTATCTTTAGAACCAGATAAAAATTCTCAGATTTCATACAAATTTCCTTAATTTTTTTATTGATTCTGTAAAGCTGCTTTGTGACAATGACCATTGTCAAAAGCGCTATACAAATAAAATAAAATTGAATTGAATTGAACTGAAACTTCCATACCTGGAAACATTTCTCGATTGGTAATACACCAGCCATGATTTAATCACTGGTCATGATTTAGAAACACTGAACTGGTTTCTAAAAGCTCTCCCATGCCAGTGTAAAGTGGTGTGTTCTGGTGATGCATGCAGGGGGCGTGGCCATGTTGCTTCTGGTGGTTTAGACGGTATAGTCGTGGCCCATATGTGTTTTGGGTTCTGGGTCGTGGACGTGACTTCCTGGATTACTCGTATGGTCATCCTGTCCAAGCATGTTTGCCATCGTGTACTGCATGTATGAAACACGTTGTGACCCTTAACATCGTCACGGAGCGACACACTGACGCACTGACACACTGGCGCACTGACGCACTGACACACTGGCGCAGTGATGTCTCATTCGTTGTTTTTGTTTTTTTTAAGCCGTTCTTGGACGCTCGTGTCTCTGCTGGTGTTGGCAGCCACCCGCGTGGCCATGGGGGTCAGTGTGGAGTAAATAATTAGTGGAACTGGCTGGAGATTTGCAGTGTGTGTGTGTGTGTGTGTGTGTGTGTCTCTGTGTGTCTGTTCTTAATTTGGCTAACACTCGCGACTGTGAAGAGAGATGTCATTATTTACGCCAGATTATGATTCCCGGGTGCCACCAAGGGAGTCCGTTGCCCATTCCACCGGAAAGCGAGCTTAAGCTGTTTATTTTCCTTGTGCTTTTTGCGTATGTGTCTGTTTGTGTATTTGTGCTTTTTTTTTTGTTGTTGTTGTTGTTTTTTACAAAATATGCCTCATTCTGTGTTCTGTTAACAGGGTGTATTTAGACTGAATTACAACTAATTAATTGGATGTAATGTGATTTTTTCTTTATCAACTGTTGTTGTTTTTGTCGAATGAGGAAAGCCCACTTCACGTCCCCAGGATTAATTAAAATTTGTGTAATGGAATAGTTAAAGCCTCTCATCAGGGACTGGATGTGTATACCATATAAACTCTAATGCTAGGCTGTTTCTTGCAACACAATGAGCACATTGTCTGTTTTTTCTTTTCCTTCATTAAAATGACTTTCAGTCATGAGTGAAACAGGATGTGATGTGTCAGCAGGACACTCGCTGATTATTAAATTGCATCCAATTTTTTTTCTTCTAATAATTACAACACAAAAAGACTTTGTCATGAACACCTAGTGTGAGTATCTATTATAACATTCACACAAATCGTCTGATCTTCATCCGTGTATTTCATTCATCATTATCAGTAAAGAGTAAGCCACTGTAATTCATCTAATGACCTCAAGCCTGAACTTTTTATTCATCTGCACTTTAATAGTTACACCAATCAGCCATACCATTATGACCACCGCCAGGTGAATTAAACAACAATCACCATCAATCAACTACATCCCAGTCAACTGCCAACAAGATCATGTGCACCCAAGGCTTACCCATACCCATGGGGACCAGAAGCCAGCCCGTCTCCCACAGTCAATGTCAATGCTGGCACCAGACCACCCAATGCACCACAGCCCACCACAAACAAGCCCCATGGGATGCAACAAACAAACAAGTCCGATCCACAGAGGCCCCAGCCCGCAACCCACCCAAAGGAACTTCTGCCAACATCCTGGTGCCAAACACCACACCAATAAGGGCCCAAAGCTACCCCGGTTGCGTGAGGGGAACCCAAAACCTCTGTGGTTTTAATGGTTATGGCTGATTAGTGTATTATCTCAAACCAACTGTTCAGGAAAACAATGTAATATTAGTAGCAATAGTAGTCACAGTAGTAGTTTGTGGCAGCGGGGACGTGGTCAAGCACCACTCCATGAAGGGAGCAAGAGACAGGTGAGTAGTAAGTGGTGATGAAACTATAAAATGAACACCTTCTGATCTTACCTGAAGCAACTTCTGTTTTGATCTTTATCTTAGTAACACTGTCGCTGAAACTCAGAATTAGGAAGATGAACAAAATCTCACCACTTACCTCTTGGTGAACTCATTAGAGCCATTACAACGATCCAGGAGAATCAACACCAAGAGCTCTTCAGGTATACATGGAGCAGTAGGAGTTTTTCAAGGCCCCGATCCAGGGGCAGAAAGAGGAGTACTTGCATATCCTCCAAAATCTGGTCCAGTCTGGGGGTGCTCTAGTGGTAGACCAATCGACTGTTGTGATGACGCTTCACTTCACCCTCGCCAATATGGGTCTATACGATGCTCCAGATGCATTTGTTCTTTGAGCCTCACAGAAACATGGGTCTTTGAGCGTGCCACAGAATTCATGGGCCTGTCCCGAGTGTTGGCCCACTTGCTCCCACGTTTCAATGCAATAAAACATTTGAAGTATTTTGTCACAGTTTCACCTGTGACGGGCATGTGCCATAATTTTTTGCTCCTCACTCATAAGCAGAAACTTATGAGAGACTGTGAAAGCAGTCCACAGGAATCGTGGGTAGAGATGGTGCAAGGTGTGCTATGAATGCCGCAACGCGTCTGTGGTCTTTTGGGTGTCAATGCTGATAAACTGTGACCGCTGACTCTGCACTTCGGCCTTCAGGTATTGCCAGCATCGGAGACTCAGCTGTCATTTAGATGTTGGCCGCTGCCTTGACTTCTACACCTCAGGCACCAATCTGCCGCCATGGCTACTGGACGGCAAGCGCCACGTTGGCTTCTTCACTCCCAACACCGTCTACCACTGCCACCAAAAATGGCCACTTAGCCTTAAAATTGGACTTACTGCCAGTGAATATTTTTTTGCCTCTGATTTCTCACCCAGAGCCTTGGCCTGCCACTGCTACAGCTCATCAGCGTTGTGCTGTTATGCCAGCTGGACACTTCTCCTGACACCCACTTACCTACATCATTCACCTTCTCCCTTTCACCTTCACCTTCATTTCTATCTCCCCTCTTCCTAATTCCCACCACACCTTTCTTTTGTAAATTATTGATTCCAACAAGCCACTATTTTAGGTGGCTCAGTATAGTCCAATGGCTGGTAACCTGGGAGTATAAAACACAGAATTCTCTGATGGCTAGGTACTGCGTCCTGGGATTCAAGAACATCCATACCAGTTGTGCAAGTGCAGTGTCCTTAATTCCAACTGCTGAACCCACCGGCTACCCAATAAGTGCCCTTCCACCCCTTTCATTAATCAAGGTATCCTTTGAAAGAATTGCAATGCCATTAAAATTAACTGCATCGCTCTGTGTTAGTACTAGTGGATTATGTTTCACAATGCCGGAAGCAACACTGCATGCAATGTTGCAGAGGCACTCTTCCATATAATCTCCTGAGTTAGATTCTAGAAGAGATTCTGACTGATCAGGGCACTGTATGATCTTATAGGGATTAAAACCAATGCCTCAATCTTTGCTTCTACTTACTTGGGAGAGTCTTGCCTTCACCCTCTCTTTGGACTATGACCTGCTGTAATGGTTCCACAAATGAAAGATATAGATGGGTCGACCACTCATTGGTATCTAGACCTCCAGCCATTTAAAGTCAATGTGATCTACATGCTGGGGGTACAGATGGGTGTGATCCACTCTCTCCAAGGGCAGTAGTATTCGCAGCTACTGTAATTTTTACAGTAATAATAGTAGCAAAGTTCCCAAATCCTCTGCTTGAGTAAAAGTCGAGATGCCCTAGGTCAACTATCACTCAAGTAAAAGTAAAAGTCTTCCAGAGTAAAAGTGCAAAATTACTCACCTTCAAATTTACTTAAGTATCAAACCCATATATTCACCCATTGGAGAAATTTCCACTTCAAATACAACACACCACTGTGGTTATGTAATGCAACGGCGTGTAGAAATGTAGTTAAGTAAAAGTACAGATATTTCCTGTACGATGTAGTGGAGTAAAAGTAAAAAGTGTCCATTAATAAAACTACTAGATTTACTTTCTTATCTTCAAACTCTGTGCACTAGTAGTAGTCATATTAGTATTGCAGTAGTAGTGGTAGTAGTAATGTTGTTGTTGTGTCTAGAATGTACAAATTATATTTATTTCAAGTTTTATATCAAACTGTATATGATCAGTGAGAGGTCAAGGTACTTAAAGGACTACTTAAAAAGATCACTAGTACATCATTCAGGTTTTATTGTGTGTGTGTGTGTGTGTGTGTGTGTGTGTGTGTGTGTGTGTGTGTGTGCGTGTGTGTGTGTGAGCGCGTGCACTCTCATTTCCTCCTCTTCCTCTTTCCGTCTCAGGTCTCAGCAGCGCGGCGTGCTGGAGGTGGGACCGAGGCCATGGTTATCAGGGCCTGGCACGCTCGGCCTGTCCTGCCCCGGCGCTTCCTCCTGGCCCAGGGTAAAGATCCTCGGAGTGCCAATCTGCCACCTCTCTCCATGGCCTCTGCGTCAGCTACGTCCGTCAGCGGCTCAGAGAAATGCACCAGCGTAAATGATGGGCCTTTACGCGTTACAGGTTCACTGATTGGAGGGTAAGTGAGGAGTCTGTAATGTAACACTGCAATAGGAAATATTAATGATAACACATATGTATTATTTATGAGCTATTATCTGCTGTGTATCTCTCCGGTAAGGACAGGGCTGTGTGGTCATCATTCTGTGAGTAATTTTCTGAAAGCTTTTAATGAAACCCATTATCAGGTGATAATAGAAGAATGAAGCCAAAAGGTTGGAAATGGTGGGTGTGAGACAGATCAGCCACAACAGCAGATAAGTGTGATTTCATTTAAACATCTCGTTCTCTTTACACAAATCTTTTTTTTTTTTTTCCTTTTATTGCTTTTCTTTTATGTGACTGAGGTTGGTTTGAATTCGCACTGCACAAATAAGAGCCTTCCACACTTGTAATAGAATTTGGGATAATCTTTTATCGCACCAAGACACACACAGAACTGATCTGAAACAAACACAGGCCATAGTCGATGAACATTTGAATATTTTTTTTCTCCTAAGCTTTAATAAATGTTTGCCGTATTCAAATATTCATATTCAAACACTCCTAGTTCCTAATTTTACAATTTAACAGTTAGGGCTTTTCCATTAATTCTCGACAAACAAAGCAAAAGCTTTGCTTTTGTCTTTCGTATATTTAATTTATTTTTTTAATGGAAATATTGAATAGATACATGTGTGTCAGTGTGTGTCTCAGAAAGAATTAAATTATAAGACTCACTTTTTAGAAAAACACTTTTATACATTATTCCCAAATCTGTCAATGATGAATTTTAAAACTAGAAACCATATATATACCACACACACACACACACACACACACACACACACACACATATATATATATATTTATTATATATATATATATTAAATTTTGTTTATATATATATATATAAACAAAATTATCATTAAAAATATATATATATATTTACTCGGGTTATCTTTCTGTATGTATATAGTTTCTAATTTAAAAATTCATTGACAGATTTGGGAATGTCAAAGATAACCTGAGTAAATATAAAATTAAGTTTTTAAATGATAATTTTGTTTATTAAGGGGAAAAAAGCTGTCCAAACCTACCTGTCCCTAAGTGAAAAAGTAATTGCCCCCTAAGCCTAATAACTTGTTGTGTCATCCTTGGAGGCAACAACTGCAATCAAGTGTTTGTGATAACTGGCGCTGAGTCTCCCGCATCGCTGTGGAGGAATTTTGCTCCACTCTTCTTTGCAGAATTGTTTTAATTCAGCTACACTGGAGGGTTTAACCTGTTTAAGGTCATGCCGTAGCATCTCAATCAGATTTAAGACTTTGAGACTTGAAGTCAGTGCTTTGACTAGGCCAATACTTATTCACGGAGCTGTAAAGTCCAGTTACACTGATCTTGCTTGTTAGTAATTCTTGGCAGTCAGGTTAAAGGAAGTGATGGTGCTCGACCTGATTAGCAGATTTCTTCTCTGCAGGAGCTGAAACTGTATGAAAACCTGAGGACAGAATAAAATATAAAGCGTTTTTTTATTTATTTATTTATTTTCCCAGAATTCTGCTTCCCGAGTCTTGTTTTCTTTACCTTAACATCTACAATGTGGGATGGAACTGAACACCAACACCTCCTTAAGCAATCAAAACGGATACAAACACACACAGATACTTTCAACATCACAGCGTTTCAGATTTGAACAAATCTCAGAAATGCAAATTTGATGCAAATTAGGTCAAACTTGAAGTGTCTGAGATTCCCAGTGAAAAGCCTTTAGTGAAGCTGAGACCAGAGGACACGGTTCAGGAGCGTTTTATTTTTGATCGTAATGACGAACACGTCAAGATGTGACAAATCACATGACTGTACTACAATTCTGTCTTCTCCTCCTCGGTGATGTGTGTACGTCTGAGTATGTGTGTGTGTGTGTGTGTGTGTGAGAGAGAGAGACAGTGTACAGGATGCAAATAAGTATCTTGAAATCACGCCGGTTAATTAATTGCAGACATTTGTTTCCATTAAATAAAAAATAACACGTGCTGGGGAGCTCAATTGCCGTTAATTAAGCTTGATATCCTCGTTTGTAAATTAGCAAGCATGGAGCTTTAGCGTTGTGAGTGTTTAAAAAATGATAATAATAAGATCGGCCTGGGTTTTGTCTTTACGTGTCTTCCCCTGAGGGTGCAGTCCCTCCCGGGAGAAAGAGGGAAATTACACGTGGACGGGGCAGAAGAGAGGACTACAGGGGGTGGTAAATTAGCTGCCTGATCCACACTTATTGGCACATACACACACGCGCACACACACACACACACACACACACACTTCCCCCCATTAGCCAGCATCGACAAGCCTTCCAGCTTTTTTCTCCCCCTCGTCTCTCCCCCAGCGTGGAGGTCTCATATATTTTCAGTATCTCGGCGAGATACGAATGGACGGCGATCGGTTAAATTGAAAATCAGACAGCCGCCTTGTCTGCCTGCTTCGTAATTAGCGAGAGAAATGAGCGACGCCCGGAGGGATAATGGCGCATAAAAAAACAATTTGCACCCCTTCCACATTTCGCTTTTAATGATGCTTGTGAGTTAAATTCCACTTTCTTCCTGCTTGCTTCACGGATCGAATTTAATTTGTTGCACGTCTTCAGCGCCAGGAAACAGACGCGTTTTTCCTCTTTTCAAGGAAAAGTAGCTACCAGGAATGTCAAGGAAACAATCTGACTCTCAGCATGTAGCGGTACCAGGTTGTGGTGAAGCTTTACAGTACAGGAAACCATCAACATTACATGTGACTAAAGTCAAACATGCCTGGAAAACTGAACTGAAACGATCTGAGAATGTTTCAGGAACCAAAAACAAACATTTCCAGAACATTCTGGGAACCAATAAGTGTTAGCTGGCGAGTGACATCATACAACTACTTTACAGTGATGGAACGAGAATGATCATGGACATGTCGCCAATAAAATATAATATATCTGCTTATATTTGCTTATAGCTACTTATAGATGTGTATTCCTGCTTATATCTGCTTACAACTGCTTATTCATGCATATATCTGCTTATTCCTGCTTATAGCTGTTTATACCTGATTATACCTTCTTATAGGTGTTTATAGCAACTGCTTATACCTGCTTATAACTGCTTATAATTGTTTATTCCTGCTTATAACTGCTTATAGCTGCTTTATCTCCTAATACTTGTTTATAACTGCGTATACCTGCTTATAGCTGTTTACATTTGCTTATAACTTCTTATTCCTGCTTTCAGTTGCTTATATCTATTTATAGATACTTATACCTGCCCATAACTGCCTATTTCTGCTTACAACTGCTTATTCGTGCATATATCTGCTTATTCCTGCTTATAGCTGTTTATACCTTCTTATACAGTAGGTGTTTATAGCAACTGCTTATAGCTGCTTATAACTGCTTATAGCTGCTTATAGCTGCTTTATCTCCTAATACTTGTTTATAACTTCTTATTCCTGCTTTCAGTTGCTTATATCTATTTATAGATACTTATACCTGCCTATAACTGCCTATTTCTGCTTATAACTGCTTATTCCTGCTTATCATTGTTTATTCCTGCTTACAGTTGCTTGTATCCAGATATAACTGCTTATATCTCCTTATAGATATTTATACTGTAGCTGTTCCAGTTGCTTACAGCTGTTTATACCTGCTTATAACTGCCTTTTCCTGCTAATACCTGCTTATACCTGCTTATTGCTGTTTATAGCTGCTAATACCTGCTTATATCTTCTTATTGTTGTTTATATTTTCTTATAACTGCTTATAACAATCTACTTATATCTGCCTGCTGTTTACCCGCTTATAGCTACTCAGAGCAACTTATACCTGATTATAGCTGCTTATTGTTGTTTATATTTGCTTATGTTCGTACCTGCTTAGCACTGCTTATAGCTGCTCATAGCTTCGTATACCTGCCTTTAGCAGATTGTTGCTTGCATACAGACCTGCTCATGTTCTCCAGTTTTTCTCCTTTTAACATTTGGCACATTCACTTTAAGAACAATGGTGTACTAAATGTTTTTTATTGGTTTCCACGTTGGTTCTGATCATCCATCATTTATATATCTTTAATACAGTATGGAAGAAGCTAATATTATCTGGACAGCTGCATGTAGTTTACCTTTAAAGTTTGTCTTTAGAATGCAATTGTTCTCCAATTATGCCTCTTAAATCTTTTTTTAAAAGGTCACTATATCCACGCGTCCAGATGAAATGTGAAACGTGCGTATTAACAGGACAAGAAGGACGGGAGGTGATGTAAGACGGTGCAAA
>JAQKPX010000010.1:22350261-22355261 GCA_030068255.1 Clarias angolensis | reverse complement strand
GACATGGGCTTTGACAGGTTTTGTCTCCCTCAGGTTATAAATCTGTTGTGATGTACTGTATATATTCTACACATTCATGCAGATATGTATATAAAATGCAATGATCTACTATAACAAAAGAAATATGCTAAAATTTATATTCAAATCGTATACATTTGTTTATAATCTAACCATTTTAAACAAGGTTTAGGTTTTACTGTGTTTATATGATTTGAAAAGAAATCATTTGATCCAAATCAGATTATTGCTTTAACAAAAAACAAAAAAAAAACACGAATAGAAACAAAATTCAGCACTATACAAAACATACAGAAATCACACAATACAAATCTACAACAGAACATTATGAATATATGCTTGTCAATTAAAAATTAAGTAAAATAGATTTATATCAATGTCTTTTTTATCTTGTATTTTTTGCTACTTAATTATAAAACATTTAAAATAGTGTTTATAGAAAGGTTTAGAAACTTAAATTTTATTTTATTTTTAAATTAGAGTGCTCATGATTGTGAAAAATACACTTTTAGAGACCATTAATGATGAATTAAAAATCTTTTTATTAAAATTTGATTTTTAATAATGTTTCTAAATAGTTTTTTTTAAATTACATTTTTAAATGCGAGCCATGCTTGTTTAAGATACAGGAAAAAGAATTCCCTTAAAATCAGGAACATTTTTAAGATTTTTGAAATGTATTGTGCAGGCAGGGTACAAAATAATTAGTACTGTGTTTGTTTTATTTAAAAGCAGTAGCATCAATGCTATTTAAATCTAAATTTTATATTTTATGTAAGCATGTAAGCTTTATCTAAAGATCTTCATCTGCTTTGTGTTCTTGCTTTTAACTGCGAGCGCTTTTGGATAATAATCTGCTGCTGAGTCCACCTCAAGGCCAGCTGAAAAACTGGGCAGATAGGGGGCAGTCACGAGCACCTTTAACCAAAGCCTGAAAAGTTACTGTAAGTCAGATGAGTTCCTGTTGACATTTATGTTATAGCAGCTACAAACACTCGTTCCCTCACCAGTCTCTCTTTACTCTCCCTTTATTCTTTTGTTACTGAGAAATCAAAAAGAAGTGTAAACTTCTCTGTCCTGAAGATGTGGGGGAAAAAATAAAAGTTACAGCTTTACCCCTGACTGTTACACACCACTGACACTGGAGACTCCTTCCATGCATACTACAGAAACACCTTAATTTTACAAATTCAGGCTAATGTAGTACTTAAATCTTTCACAAAAATGTAACCATATGAATGTTATCTGATGAATTTGTACTTTTTCTTTAATTTAATAAGAAAATATAAACGTGTAAAGGTTAAGGCGCTCTCTGTCACCTAATAACACCAAATCAATCTGACGTGCACCATGTGCCTCGTGTCATTGCGTAATCCCGCCCTGACATCAATCACTTTTGTGTTCACACGGAGGTCTTTAACAGTTCAAATCCTTTTGTTCTCAGCACGGTTTTAATCTCAGCATCATTTGCACACTCGCGTTGTTCGCATATAGATAGACTCCAGTCCTACAACTGAGAACAGGGCAGGGTGGGAGGGGATGGAGGGGGGCTATTATTTTCGACCCACACAGCCATCTGCCATCTGCAGGAAACCCAAAACCCCAGAGACTCCAGGCTGGCCGCGCTGCAAACGAGCGAAGATGTTTTAATTAAAGCCATCTATACAAGCTCCAGCGTCTTCACGAATCACGCTGAGAGAAACCTTACAGATCTCTTATTTAATTATCGGAGACAATACACTCTAAATACAAAGCGTTAGAAAAACAACGTCAGTGCTAGCTAGCGTTAGCTTTACTTCCTGTCAGCAGGGCATCAACAGCATATATGATTCTTGTGATTCATTTATTTAAAAATTATATAATCATTTTCACAATTTTTTTTATTTATTTGATTTTTGCATGGTTTATTTTAAAATGTTCTATGTTGACACAATATTTATTCATTCCTTCATATGGATATTTGAGTGAGTCACTTAATTTCAAATATGTTTTTTATAGTTAATAAATTTTTTGCATCATTTTATTTTCTGTGATTAATTCTGTGGTTATTTGTTTTCACAGATTATGCATTGACACTTTTTATTTTAAATGTATAACTAATTTCCAAATGTGATTCTTTTCACATGATCATTTTTACATGTGATTCCTTTTTTAAATGATTCATTTCTTTTAACATGTGATTCCTTTTGGATGATTCATTAGTTATCACATGTTTTTTGGATGATTAATTTACGTGATTTTTTTGGGGTGATTCATTCCTTTCTACATCAAATTCCTTTTAGATGATGCATTTCTTTTCACATGTGATTACGATGTGATTTTTCCAGATGAGGAACCAGTAATTAAGTAGATTATTAGGGCCGTTTGGATGAAAAGTTCATTAACACATCAGTAAATGCGTGTAGAATGATCTTTTCCACTTCCTCATCACGCTTTAATGAGCTGATGTGTTCGTGTCACTCAGACGTGAGTGTTTAATTAAAACTCGTTTGTGTTGCTCGAGTTAATAAAGCACTGAGTGATCGGCTTCAGGGACCTCGCTCTCAGGGCGTGTTGTTTTTTTAATTATCTGGGGAATCTCTCTCTCTCTCTCCAGACTTCCCCTCCCTCCTCACTCCATCTGTCCCTCTCTTTTGTGTGTGTGTGTGAGTTAGTTCATTGTCCCTCACACGTTTATTGACAGGTTTTTTTTAATTCGGTGTCTCCGGGTCGTCCTCGAGCGGCGGGGCGTCCATCTCTTCCGCTCCATTTAGCTCAATGAAGCAGCAGTCTGGTTAAACAAAAGAGCTGCAATCTGATCCTCTCTCATACACACACACACACACACACACACACACGCAATCCTTTCAAGGACCTCATTTTGTTATAATTATTAATGCAGCTAATTAATGTGATACGTCACTACAAGTTAATCTACCCCTAGCCTAATCCAGAGTGTGTGTGTGTGTGTGTGTGTGTGTCTAGCAGTGTGACTAAAGTTAAACATTCCTGCTTTTCAGGGTTAAATTTTATATTTGTACACGTTATATAAAAGTCTCATTTAGCCTTTTTCACACGGGTAAGTGAATACAGGAATAAAACTTTTTGTCCCTGTTGGCCTTCCATAACATCTCAATTCCTTCATTAAGAAACTTATACAGATCATTTATTCTTCTAGAAGAACTTTGCAGTGCAGCCAAAGTCTGCAAAACAGGATAGAATAGAACATACAAACACACACACACACACACACACACACACACACACACACATATGTACAGCTAGAGGCAGTTTTATGTATGTAGGAGGTTTCTGGGAGGTGGAATGAAACCAGAGAACCCTGAGAAACTAACAAATGCTGAGAACAAACTCTCTGAGCTGTGAATTATTATTATTATTATTATTATTATTATTATTATATGTGGTCATTTGAAAGACTGTTGTTTGCTTATCTAAAGGACATCACTGGACCCTCATTGGACCCCCTGCAGTTTACTTATAGAGCAAACAGGTCTGTGGATGATGCAGTCAACATGGGACTGTACTCCCTCTACACCAGCGACTGCACCTCTAGTCAAGCTCCTGAAATTTGTGGACGATACTACAGTCATCAGCCTCATACAGGACGGTGA
Source organism: Clarias angolensis (assembly GCA_030068255.1). Lineage (NCBI taxonomy): Eukaryota > Metazoa > Chordata > Actinopteri > Siluriformes > Clariidae > Clarias > Clarias angolensis. The sequence continues at coordinate 22,351,632 of JAQKPX010000010.1, read as the reverse complement.
CGAGTCTGTACAGTCTGCTCCCCTGCCCACGCTGCAAGAACTGTAGATATCCAGAGTGAAGAAAAGGCCTCAGACCATCACTTTGGACTCCTCACACCCAAGCCACCTTCTGTTCTCAACGTTTGCCGTCTGGTCGGCGCTACAGGGCAGAAGTCAGGCAGAAGAACAGTGTTTTTCCCCCAGGCAGTCTACCTCATCAACAGTTAAATGTTCTCCTCACTGTGCAATAAAAATGTGTGTAATATTATTATGTGCAATAGTTGCAATATTGTCCAATACCAATGATATTCCCCATTTCTTGTCGTTTTCTTCTTTCATGTTGTGTTGTTGTTGTTGTTGTCTCTGGAAGCTTCGGTCACCAAAACAAATTCATTGTGTGTGCAAATGTACATGGCAATAAAGTTCATTCTGATGATGATTATTATTATTATCACCATCATCATCTGTCTTCTGCTGCCCTCTGCTGGAGAAAATCTTGAAATGCAGTTTAGAATTATACGTTCAAATGTTACTTTTTTTTTTTTTTTTTTTTAACCGCTAACTGTGTGTTTTTTATGATAAAATGTGAAATATTGCGAGTTTTACTTTGTTAACATTTTAAAGGCCAGTGACAGTTGAAGCTTGACCTGGTCTGTGATGACGTCATGCCCGGGGTTCGCGCTGTTTAATTGGCTGGGCATTAATTGTAAGTGCGCGCGCGCGCAGGTGTTCGGGTGTTCCGGGTGTGTTTGTGGTGTTTGTGCGCCATCATGTCCTCGCCGCGCAGGATTCAGCTGATCCCGCTCTCCCAGCCTGCCTCTGATGCAGCCCCGAGCCCGGGGTTAGGTGCCCCCGCTGCCCCCCCCGCTGCCCCCCCTGCCCCCCCCGGCCCCCGGGCTGAGGGTGTCGGTGTGTGCGCGCGGCTGGAGCTGCTGCTGTTCGAGCCGGACGACGAGCGCTGTGCTGAGTTCCACTACCCCGAGCTCACTGCGGTGATCACACACACACACACACACACACACCACATCCACCTGCGTCCTGCACTGACCCTTCATCATCATCATCATCATCATCATCCTCACCCTGTGTTTTCTGTCCCACTTTAAAGGTCCGGTCTGATGAGTCCGTGCGCGCGCTGCTGGAGGAGGAGGAGGAGCTTCAGGTCGGAGTGCTCCACAAGAAATCAGTGAGTTTAATAATAATAATAATAATAATAAATAAAATACATTTCCTAAAAATTTTACACCAAACATTGGGAAATGCCCCACTGTTTGTTTGTTTGTTTGTTTGTCTGTCTTCAACATCAGCACTAAAATGTCATAATGACTGTGATGTCATCGCCTGGCTATGATGGTGTCTCATAATGCACATGTCCGTGTGCCAGGGCTCTCC
>JAQKPX010000010.1:22253715-22256064 GCA_030068255.1 Clarias angolensis | reverse complement strand
CACACACATCACACACACATTACACACATTATATTCAATCATGTACACTGTTTTTAAAAGAAAGGGAACAAAGAAAGAAACAAGGGTTAAAAGTAAAGTTTAAAAGATAGAAAGAAAAACAAAAGTATAAAGAAAAGACGGTTTACAGAAAGAAAGAAAACTAGGAACGCAGAATAACAGGAATAACAACAGAACAAATGGATAAAGAAAAGAGAGTAGAGGATCTGGAACCGAACGTCTCCTGCAGATCATCTAAAGGGAACCGGGTCAAACTCTTCCTGTGTTACTGTTCCGGTGTTGCTCAGCACTTGCTATAGTTTTGCCATATGGATACTATAGTGTTTTTAAATTCAAGATTCAAAGAACTTTATTAATCCCACAATTAAATGGCTCTGCCTTGGTTACGGTTGCTTACTGTTGTTTTAAAAGAGGAATAAAATGATGTTGCTAGGCAGTTGCTATGGTGTTCCAAGTGGTTGCTTTGGTATTCCATGCAGTTGCTATGGTGTTCCTAAATGGTTGCTATGGTGTTGCTAGGCGGTTGCTATGGTGTTTTAGGTGGTTGCTGTGGTATGTCTTGCAGTTGTTAGTTGTAGCAAACTGCTTTTGTATTATTTTATTTATTGTTTTAGACTTGAGTTATTTTTTATACTCAGCGTAATGTCTGTCTGTCTGTCTGTCTGTCTGTCTGTCTGTCTGATGGAAGCGTACCAGCGGAGACGAAGAATATTCCTGCACTCAGGATGACGTTGTGGCGGTTTTTGTAAAACTCACTGGCAGCGACACACACTCCACCAACGAACAACAGTCCAACACTCATAATAGGGAAAAGACTGGAGGCACGTACTGCTCCTGAAACACACACACACACACACACACACACACACACACGAGTTTGTCTTTCTGACCTTTTGAGGAATTTTCAACAATGCAAGTTGAAAAAAGCTTAAGATATTTGCTGCAGTATATGCACTTTCTCTGTCTTTCTGTGTGTGTGTGTGTGTGTGTGTGTGTGTTTGTTCAAAGTACTCACGGAGCAAGTATTCAGCTGCATCTTGCTCATATTCAGCATCTTCTGGGAAATGATCGATGTGTTTACAGACACCTGTGAACAGACCTTAAACACACACACACACACACACACACACACACACACAAAGCCATTTTGCACACAGTTACTTTAAGTTGTACACAATCTTGAACAAAGTCAATGTGTGTAATTAATAATCAAACTATTGGAACACATTTTGAGTTTATTAAAACCGTATGAGAATATTTTAGATGTAAATAATAAATCACTGTAGGGGCATGTTATTATAGGATAATGATCAACGCCTGGGTGGTGTGATCAAGTTAATCTTACTGTGTGCTATGGGGTTTAAGTATAATTCGATATATAATTCTATAGTTATAATTCTGTATATAATTCAGAATTAAAGTTTATTTATGTCAGTTCTCACTTCATATGACTTTAATAAATTAAACATTTGTAATTGTTACTAAGCTGCTGTATGTTCACACACTCAGGGACGCGCAGATACAGGACAATAACAAACTTTATCGTGGGGACACGTGGTTAACTCTGCTTCATCACTAAAATTAAACACTTGGTGTTAAACACCAGCTACATCAGAGCTCTCAGCTTCTCATAAGAAAGAAAGAAAGAGTGTTGTTGAATTCGAGGTTAAATTCTGCTCAGAGACTTTATAGCCTCATCAGCGGTGAATGAAGCGAGCGCTGCCGTATCGACGTTCCCCGAACAGCCGGAACGCTTCATTACACTTTCCATTAAAGCCAGTGATGTAGGACAGACTGGGAGAGCTGGGTCGAACACACACTTCCTGTTTCCTCAGGGTGAAAAAAGTCATCAGAGGTTTGACCCAGAATGTGAAATTTTACTACCAAAAAAATTTACTACTGTTTACTGTTTACAGCATGCAATAATATCTATTTTCATATTTTAATTAAAACACCAGTCACAGTTTATTATAAAGAACACGTGGAGTGTGTTGTGGGTTTAATAAAACTCTGTTTTGTGACACAACTGGAGTAACATTGTAGTGTTATGAAAGCATGGTGGTGGTAGCTTCATATTATTATTATTATCATTAATAATAATAATGATAATCAATGAGAGTGGGGAAGACAGCATCTGAACATCGAATTTTTTTTTATTCTATAAAGCTGCTTTGATGGAATGAGCACTGTTCAAAGCGCTGTACAAATACAATTTAAAATTTAATTGAATATTAATAATAACTGCATGATGATTTGTGATCATGTGAGATCAATTCTTTGTTTAAACGTTTCTAACTACTGAGCATGAAATAATAATCACAATTTACATCT
>JAQKPX010000010.1:22238715-22251215 GCA_030068255.1 Clarias angolensis | reverse complement strand
CAGATAACGACAAAGAAGAAGAAATCCAAAATCCAACCTTATAGGAATTAAATGTCTACTCTTAAAATATATTTATATTTATTTTCCATCCAGTAACATCTGTTAGTAAAGGTTAAAATTCACAAACATTCATTTCTCTGTGTTATAATACATCACCACCAGTCACATGACCACACGACGCTTGCTCATGGAAGACTAGGATCTCCACCGTACGCTTAGATCTACATACAGAAATGAACAGCTAGAGAGACGAGCGTACGTCAGGATCTTTAGGGATCGATGCTAGAACAACAGATCCGAGCACAATATTCACCGACACGAGAGTTAGACGAGCGAAAGCTCTACCCAGCATGCACATGGACGACCGACGCGCCTTACTGCTTTTTTTTTTTGTTAAGTTCCCAAAAGGCTGCATACCAACACAAAGTTCATACTGTAAGTACTACTTTAAGTTCTCGACACAATCATGTATACGAGGCGCGTTCAAGTCAAAGTGGGACAGTTCTGAGAGTAAACACGCCCTTTATTTCTCTATATAATCCCCTGCGACACTCATGCACTTATCCCAGTGGGTCACTAGTGCTTGGACCCATCAGGGTGGAAAGTTCTCTCAGAACACTGGAGTTGTGATCGCACTTGAATGTATTGAAAGATTTCTGTGAATGTCCATCGCTTTTACGCCTTCACTCACCAGAAACGTCAACACCAGTCCCGGTTTGACTCGAACGCCCCTCGTTTAACAAATTCAGTTAAAACCTGTAGAATAGATGAGAAGATTGTAGAATTTCATCACTTAATAAACGTAAGCTAATTAGACTCGCGTTATTGGTAGCTAGCTGCAGTCGAGATTTATACAAGTCCAGAACTATAGTCTAAAATAATATTAATAATAATAATAATGATAATAATAATAATATTTCAGTAAGATCTGTGTTCAAAAATACAAAATGTTTTTTTTTTATTAAAACGCGCAGTTTAGATGTTTTAACCTTTAAATCGTAGCAAGGTACAAAATTACACTTACACAGTGGCTGTGCATAAGTATTCACCCCCTTGAACTTCTCTACACATGTGCAGTGTTACATTTGAGAACTGAAACGGACATTTTGCAACGGAATCAACACACAACAGACCGTAATACTGAAGTGAAACGACAAGCGAAAAACAATTGTTCTGAGTAGAAATGACAAAACACTAATGTTCTGTTTAAAAAAAACCCTAAGGAGACTGAACTGGGAGTTTCTGTAGAGTTCAGGTTAAACACAACGCGGCGGGCGAGGATGAACACGATGTCAGTGATGTCATGCTTTAGTCACGTTACAAAAAATGGAAACGGTCCAGGGGGTGCGAATACTTACGCAAGCCGTTGTAGCACTGTCAACTCTAAACTTAAATGATCTTTAAACTTAACCTTAATGCGAGGTGTTGAACGCCGTCAGATTGACATTCTGTTAGAGTTTTAATTATGATGAGTTTAAACCATAGACGAGTTTTTATTAATCAAAGTGAACTGTAAATGCTAACGATCATGTGATTGAAATAAACATGGATGGTGATGTATTATTTATTACTAGGTTATTTTAATATGATATCGTGTGATTTGTGTGTAAATTAAAGGCGCAGAAGTCTGGAGTTCTCGCTCAGATTTGGTGGTTGATTTGGTTGGTGTTTGGCCTCGTGGCGAATACAGGAAGTGGAAGGATAATTCTCATGGAGATGACAAAACATTCTCATGGAGATTATGAACACTGTTGTTTTTATATTATTATCATGCTTTCTTCAACTCCACTTAATCCAGAGTTTCTGAGATTCTTGAAGCGGTCAGGCGGCGGGGACACGAGCAGACGTAGATGCCGATCTCCTCGCCCGGTATCGGGAAGGTGGGCGTTAATGCGGCGGTGAAGAAGAAATCCGGGACAGACCTCAGGTTACACCTGAATGACAAACTCTGGATTGGTGTAGGAAAAGCCCTGGAACTCGTTTTGGTCCAGGTTCATGATGAAGAGTTTATCGGTTGGAGTCAGCTCGACGGCCATCTTGGTGAACTCCTTGTCGAAGTTTGCGGTGTCGCGCCGATTTTTCTAGAAATTTTGAAAGAAACATTAAGAAGAAATAAAGTTCTATCAGCCAGAGTTCCAGAGCTGATGAGGTGACCTGGGGGGTTTAGAAGGAATAAAACAAGATGCATGGAGTCGCTATGAAGTGTGAAACAAATCCTCTACGTCTACGTCTGTCGTTCGCCCTGAAGAGTCCACCAAAAACAGTCCGGATATCACCATCCTAACAGTCTGATTCCTGAACCGCAGTCTGCTCTATTTTTATCACGGATACTGTTACGGCACACTTAATACGTGACCTCCAGTTTATCATTTGGAAGGGCCGTGCACAAAAACAAAGACCTCCAGGTCACTTCAGCAGCTCTGAGATGTTAGCTCTAGATTTGGCTTCTTTTTTCACATCAGCATCGTTCTATTATTCAGAAATATAATTTATAAAACAGTCGAAGTCCAGGTGTGTGATAAAAGTGCTGGTATAAACATTTAGAATATAAAACATACAGATTGAATACAAACAGACCGGTATTACATTGTATCGTATACAGGATGCAATATCTTAAGTATGTTCTTATTTACAGATCTTCTTACACACTGAGATTTACAGTATCGTGTGGACCTGCTGTATATACAGTATTGAGGTCGACCGATTCGCTCCTGAGCTTCAGTATAACTGGGATGTTCTCAGGTTCACACAGAAAACAAACCCTAGCACAGTCTCTACCTCGCTCCTGACTTGTAGACAAAAGATAACCTGTAGAAGATGTTCTAGTGTGTGAGATGGAGCTCCAGCATGCTCTCAGTCCTGAAACAAAGGGCCATGCAAACATCTTTTGGCATTGTTCCGATTTCTTATAAAATCCTGGAAAAAGCATCTGCAATACGCATTCATACTCACCTTAGTAGTACAGAAAAGTACAGAAACCGCTATGGTGAAGGTCACCACCCATGACCTCCTGGTGGCCGCTGATGTTGAACCGTTCTTCTCCAGCTAGATTCGATTGCAGCCTTCGACAATATCTCACGCAGTATTTTATTAAACCCCACAGCTGTTATAAGCATCGCTGACATTTCTTTTGCCTGGTTCACTTCATACCTCTCTGACTGTACACATTGTGTTCCGTTAAAGAAATTTCATTTTCATTTCTCATCAGCTGTGGTGTTCCCCAAGGCTCTGTCCTGGGGCCCCATCTGTTCCTCAGCTATCTTCTCCCTCTTGGTTAAAATCTTGGTTATCTTTAGAAAATTCTGTTAACATTTCCATTGTTCTGCAGATGATGCACAACTTTATATCTCCACAAAACCTGACTCTGCTCTTCCACCCTCCTGTCTCACCAACTGCTTAAATGAAACAAACACTTGGTTTTCCTGTAACTTTCTCAAAATTAACAGCAATAAGATGGAGGTCCTTCTCATAGTATCGAAATCCACTCTATCCGAGTACAACAGTTTCTCACTCTGTACTGATGATTCGTCAGTTTCTCCTCAGGTCAAAAACCTGGGGCTCATCTTTAATAGCACTCTGACCTTCGAGTCCCATATAAACAATGTCTGTAGATCATGTTAACATTTCTTGTCCCAGCCCAGTTCCTCACCCCACACATTGCTGCCACACTCACAAACACACACACACACTGGTCACCTTCCGTATTGATTACTGTAATTCACTTCTAACTGCTCAACCACAAAATGTCCTCCGTAAACTTCAAGTTATCCAGAACTCTGCTGCCGTATCATAACCCGAATACCCATAATGCATCACATCACCCCGTCTGTTCACTGACTCCCTATCAAACACCTTATAGAGTTTAGAATTCTCCTCCTTATTTTTAAAGTGTCTAATAATCTCACTCTTGCTTATCTATCAGAGCTCGTACAGCTCGCACTTGCGCTCTTCCTCGTTACACCTCCTGCTCTCATGACCACCTTCAGTTCTGCTCCGTACTGCTCCTCGTTCCTCCAACCACCTTCACATCACGTCTTAAAACTCATTTACAGAAGTGGTTATGTCTCCTGATGTAAGGCTGCACTCAAATCTCCATGTGACTTTAAGGTGCTAATTCTGATGTGTTTTATCTTATATCGCTTTACTCGTATTTATTTATTTCTTGCTTGCCTGAATTTTGGACAGTGACTTTAGGTGACTAGAAAGGTGCCAATATAAAAGAAATTCATTATTATTAGTAGTAGTAGTATTGTTATTAATATTAATATTATTATAATTAGTGATGATCGTAGATATTTTTAAGGAGTTCCACAAGTATATGTACTTGGCCCCCCTCCTGTTTTTAAACTATGATGGCGCTACAAAGACCAAAGACCCATCATGCTCTTGTAAAGCACAGAACAGCAGGAGCACCAAGACAGATGTTTACAGATTTCCATTCCTACCTTTAGTCAGGGCTCAGAGGCGCACCCTTCTCCTGCCCCTTGGCCTGTTTCCAGATGTTCTCACAGGGCGTATTTCTCTCTCTCACACACACACACACACACACACACACACACACACACACACACACACACACACACTTGCACAGACATGATTCCAGATGTGTTACAACTTCCAGCACATGGTGTTAATGTACTTTAGGGCCTGCATTTGTGTGTGTGTACTGTATGTGTATGTTTGCATGCATGTGTGTGTGTGTGTGTGCTTGCTGGAGGGAGCATCTGGAATAAATGTGAGTTGTTTAGACTTTTGCTGACTCTGCGTAATTCATAACCTGAGGCAGGTTTTGTTAACGACTTTAACAACCGCACAGTGATGTCTGCAGAACCGCTAACGAGCTTGAATAAAACCTCTGCACACACACACACACACACACACACTTCTCTATTCTACTGCCAGCATTGTAAAGAGCTTTTGAAACAGGAACTGAAGCATCACTGGCAGTGAAACCATAAGATTAAAACCAGATGTTATAATTAATAATTAAGGAGATCAGTTTCATGATCGTGTTCAGTGTTTGTCAGAGACATTATTCAGCGCCGGGTCTCTCTCATGTGTGTGTGTGTGTGGTGAGGGTTTAATGTTGAAATCTCAGATGTAACTACTGAGCTAATAGTTGATCAGAGGTTAGGTGAGAGTTACACAGTTGTGGGCGGAGTTTGTCTGAAACAGGGGCGTGTCTCAGGTGAGCCCAATTCTAATCTGAAATACCGAAAATGTAAAATTAAAATTAATGTTCTGCCAATAAACACACTCAGGGAATGATATGAAATAAAGGAGTCCGTCACTGGACATGAGACGAGACGATTCTTCCTCTTACCTGGAGGAGCGAACCATTGGGTCAGTGATGGGACGATGGAAGAAGTGATTCTACTTAGATTATTGATCTCATTAGACTCTGTTAGAGTTCTCATTCAGATTTCAATGTCCTTGTTTTGACGTTAGACTGTAAAGAGATCTATCGCGCTACAGTCCGCATTTTCTATCCCTAATTTTCAGTCGAAAAATGTGAAATGATAAAGAAAAGCCATGACTTTTGATGTTACAAATCAGTGCATGAGAGTGAAATGATCTGCAGGGATCCATGCCTTTATTTTATTTATTTAGTAATTTATTTATTACTTTAGTTAAGTGTTAGTTGGGTTAAAGGGCGATGAAAACTCATTCATAAGCAACACGTTATTATCACACAGTAACTGTGTTGTAATGGTGAGGATGTTTTTTAAGCTTTATGCAAGAACACGCGCACGCACGCACACACACACACACACACACACACAAACAAATATTATTCATAAATGTAGTACTTTATATAGAACTTTAAAATGTAAAATGAACCGTGACTCTTCACAGTGGATTGCATTACTCTCATATCCGAACACTCTCAGGGCTTCTGCTTTAAACAATAAGGACTAGAATCATCTACTACAGATCTGGTGGAGTAACCACAAAAAAACTAAAGCAAAACAAAACAAAACAAAACAAATAAAAATAAAAAACACGATATGGTCTCTCTTTTTTTTTGTCAACAAAATATCATGATACTTAGAATAAGAATAATAAGAATAATACCACTGTCAAAAATATTGAAAACGTCTCCTGTAGGATTGGATTTGCTGTCCGTATCCAAGTTCATGCAGGACGTCTAATCTTCACACCACGTCGACTGACAGGAAGCAGTGATTCCCAAACAAAATAATAATAATAATAAAAAAAACCCAAACACTGCATACCTGAAACATGTGTGCTGAGAAATGGAGAAAAACTAATAAAAACAGGCGTTCCTCGAGGAACCGGTTCAGGAATCACTGACGTGAACTCACTACATCACACAGGGGCGAGCTCGGGCCCTGACCTGACTTTTGATTTGGCACAGATTTACGACGAAATAAAGAATTAGCATAATTTGTGTGTTTGTACTGTACATGCTGCTCACACTCACCCCGGGCCTCGTTCATCAACCTTTCAGTGAAGCTGTGCGTCAATCTCACGTCTCGCAGGAAAGCGCGGGTCAGAACGCGCGGGTCAGAATGCCTGTCAGGTTTATGACTATAATCAGGTATCAGCACTTGTGTTCATGACACGTTTATGTTTAGCCACGCCCACAGAGCCGAGGGTGACTCGTCAATCGTCCAGTGACGCGGCTCAGCCACGCTGGCTCCTCCCCCTTTTACAGAGTACCATTACTTTTGTCCTGATTGAATAGCGAGTCAAAATGATTTTTCATTCATTTATTTTTTAAAACAATAATTAAGCAAATTGAGATTTTATTAAAATGTACGCAAATTCTCATCTTTCCGAACTTTCAGTTTAAATTCAAACAAATTTCGTTCGCATCCAGGTTGATAAACGAGGCCCGAAAAGAAGAAAAGTACCAGGAACAGACTGACGTCCAGAATAAAACTAGGTGGCTTTTCATATTTTGGCACATATTATCTTTTTATACTTTATAACTATATCATCTATAACATAATATCAATAATTTATATCACAATTCATTCTAAATCCTGCAAAAAAAAAAAAAAAAAAAAAAAGAGACGTAAATACAGCATTCATTATTTTATCCGAATATTAAAAAGTAAACATATATATTCCTCATGTAGTTAACTCATAACCTTATGAGTTTGTAACACCGTAGAAGGGCATTGTGTGTGTGTGTGTGTGTGTGTGTGTGTGAGTGTGTGTGTGTGTGTGTGTGTGTGATGGTTAACCAGCATGACTTGTATGAAACAAACGGAAGCGTAACTGTAGACACAGACTGATCGAAACGATCGGCTCAGTCGTTTCAGGCTCTCCGATTTCTGATTGGTCTCGGTGCAAGCGCCGCGCTGCTATTGGCTACTTGGACTCCTGAGCTGGGAATGCTGGGTTAATGTATGAGAAACCCTGGAACTCGTCCTGGTCCAGGTTAAGAATCACTTCCTGGTCGGGAGGGGTCAGGACTGGAGGATGGCGGGTGAAAAAACGGTCAAAGTTCTCTGCGTCTCGACCGCACTGTGGAGAAGACGAGAGAAGAGAGGAGTGCGATGGGAGGATGGAGGTTAAAAGAAAGGAAAGTGAATAAATAAAGAAATAAAAAACAGCAACATAAGGTGTCATAAACATGGAGGAAAAACAAGAAGTTTGCAAAAATATGTGAAAGCGGGATTAAAGCACAGAGACACACACACATCTGCACTCTGGACCAATCACAGCGTCTCATCTCCATGTGCTTTAATCACAGTGTTGGTTTTATTTGTTTTTTATTCTTTTATTCTTTATATGAATATAAATTTATAACCAAAATCTTCTTCAACTGAAAGCAAGCGTGAAGCACAAATGTCGAGAGAACATTTGGTTAATCAGAGCTGGAGCTCAATTTGGAAGTGGAAGCCATGGAGCGGATTCTCAGTGAGATGGAGTGAGCGCCCTCTAGGGGTGGGCTGATCATCAGTCACATGATACATCGTGATAGTTATGGTTTATTAATGCTGGGGTTCATGATGTTTTATACCACAGCGCTGATTAGAGTCCGATCGGATTAATCTGATAAATGGATAATTAGAATGATTGGCACATTGCTGTGGTATAAGAAGAATAAAACACGCGAGGGAGACGCGGTTAGAGGAAAATAATCAGCTTTAGTTAGTTATTCACTGCTCACAGGACATCTGTTCAATCACAACAGCTCGGGGTCGATTATTTTCCTGTAAACTCCTCCCACATGTGTTGTATGACAGGATCACAGGTTCAAGCAGATCGGATCATGAGGATTCCAAAAGGAGGAATATTTACCACAGCTTTCCCAGAACTGGAGATAAGTGTGTACTGACGCACACACACACAAACACACACGCGCGCACACACACACTCACTCAATAGCCTTTTTATTACAACTGAACACTCTCACACAAATAATCAAAATAAACACATAATTAATTCAACATTCAACTTCTACAGATATGACATCACAGTCACATGATCTCACCCTGAGAATTACTGCAACAGGGTCCTAAGGTCCGATTTTAAACCGGTTCCATATTTGACTATTTCTGTAGCAGGTTATAACACAGACCATCCACCAAGTCCATCTGTCTCACTCTTCTCATGCTGCTGCTGAGCCACGCCCCTTAGAGTACAGCAGAGCTGAGCAACCAGCCGGGGGGAGGGGCTCTTCTTATATGAGGTCACACTAGAAGAAGAATCTAACTGGCTCGCTTAAACCCTGATACAAATGAACGTCGTGTTTGTTTGACCTGAGACCTGCCTGAAATTTATTTTTTTGCTAAAATTCAACAAACAGGAAAAACAAATCAATGTAAATTATTTTTCTTATTGAGTTTTTTTCGGTGTGTGTGTGTGTGTGTGTGTGTTATTAGTTAAAAATCCCCTGCTCATACACACACTCCAGCAGGCCTTTAGATGTCAGTTTGTGCTGCAGTGCTAAGAGGGACAGATTAAGCGCTGAGATCTTCATACGACTGAAATACTAAAGCACTTTATTAATTTATGATATCCAGCCTGGTCCATAAGTATTGGAACAAATATATGCTTTTTGCCATTTGGCCTTCGCGTACCACCAGACTGAATCTGAGACTAAACACTCAGGATGTTAGCGAGGTGTCAAGAAAGTCAAGACCTTCAGCTTTAATTCAAAAGGCTTGACAAAAGTGTAGCATTAACCATTCAGGAATTACAGCCATTTTCAAATACGCATATTTTTGGGGATCATAAATATTGGAACAAACGGCTGCCAGGCAGGTGCATAACCGGGTTTGTCCCGTTCCCTCGTTACTCCAGCTCTACTCACACAGATAAAAGACCTGGAGGTGGTTCTGAGTGTTAGATTTGTATTAGGATGTGTTTCATTTAGACACAGGAAGTCAGAGTGTTGCAGAGTCTGTCTGATGTACTCTAGAGCAAGACACGCCCCCATGGGCTTATGCAGAGCATTTAACTGGAGGAACTCAAGACTAGTACAGGATGAGTTTTTAATCAAAATTCTTTCACACACACACACACACACACACACGTTTACTTACTGATTTGGGTTTGAATGGAGGTTGAACCTCTTTGTTCTGGAGTTTCTCCCAGTCCATGTAGCGGAAGAAGGCGTGCTCCTTGATGTCTCGCTCGCCCTCAGGGCCGCAACCCAATCGCTTCCCTGGGTGCTTCGTCATCAGCTGAAACACACACACACACACACACACACACACACACACACACACATACAGAGACAAAGACTGTTAGCGACAGGTTAGTTAATTCTCCACAACAGCAGTTCTGACAGTAGCGCAGGTTTATACTAATACGCTATGGTTTCCATAGTAACGGCTCATTCACAGGGACTTGTACAGGTTAAAGAAGGTGAATAATCGTGAGGCTTCATTACATGCAAATTTATGGAAAGAGTCTCCAATGTCGTAACTGTAACTCTTCACAAGGGGTGTGCATTGTTTTGCAATTTTTTTGTTAAATAATAATAATAAAAAAAAACACTTTGAAGTTTAAAGCTGCTATAAGACCAGTAAGAACTTATATGTAACTATAAAAGGATAACAATTATGATTGTGTTTTTTAATGCTTTTTAATGCAAATATTCACAAAGCCCCGTGGTGTAGATTTTATAAAAGACTTTTTGCTGTTGAAGGAAAATAACAAACGCCTCTGTGGTAGCTGTAACTCCGCCCACATGGTTGATTAGTATTCTATAACGGCATAACACAGTATGTATTCTAACATACTGGATCAATTATAAATATGTGTCTAAAACTATACAGCCTTGTGTAGTGAGTTACAGCCACATGAACCACAGAAACAGCTAATGTAGCTAGAACTTTCTTTTTTAATCCACAGTTGTCTTTGATCATTAATAAATGATCAAAGACAACTGTAAAAAGAAATATATATATATATATGTTGCAAAAATAACTGCATGTAAGAAACATTGTTGTGTATGTGTAATGTTTAACATTAAAAATTTGGATATTTAGATTATTTTATGTTAAAAATGTAAGATAATTAAAAAAAACTTTTTATGAATCTATAAATCAATGCATTAAAACAGTCACAGTGGTGCTACTAATTTACTGTACAATTTGCATGAAATATTACATGTTAACATGTGTGTGTGTGTGTCTGTGTGTGTGTGTACGCGCAGGTGTATGTGTGTATACACTCACGCCCTTGCATATAGACACGGCTTCTTTAGACATGGATTTGGGATAAGAGACGTGGTGCTCCATGATGGACTGGAAAAGCTCGTCTTCGTCCTCGCCGTCAAACGGAGGCTACACAGAGACCAAAGTTACTACGCTAACTCCATGCACACGCCAGTTAGCATCATCTTGTGTATGTACATATGCATGTTTGAAGCTCAGTAAGCGTAGCTGATTAGCGTTTACCTGTCCTGCTAACATCTCGTACAGCAGAACTCCGTACGCCCACCAGTCCACAGACTTCCCGTACGGCTGATAGGCGATAATCTGAAAGTGCAGAAACAAAAGAAAGCGTTCAGCCCAGCCGCGGTTCGCTTCCTGTCTCAGAGTTTACGTTTCCGTCAGATAAGACGCTGGCTGAAGGAGAAGTTTGTACGAGAACCGGTTGGCCGGCTGACATTAAAGTAAACTGGGTTTATTTAAAATTCTTCTGGACACACACACACACACACACACACACACACTTACCTCAGGTGCGATATAATCTGGAGTTCCACAGAAGGTTTTGGTGTTTACGCCGTCTAACATGTTCTCCTTGCACATGCCGAAGTCCGCGATTTTAATGTGACCCTCAGAGTCCAACATCACGTTGTCCAACTTTAAGTCTCTATAAACACACACATGAACACACACACACACATATATATATATGAAAAACCCATACACAACCAACTTGTTCTTTTATATCTCCATCAATATTCTTTTGTCTAGAAACTTCCACAACGTTTTCTTTCCTGAATCACAAAACACGTTTGTATAACGTTGTCAGAACGTTCAGAAGTGTTTTTACCTGTAAATGATGCCTTTTGAATGGAGAAAGAATAGGCCAATGGCAATCTCTGCAGCATAGAACCTACACACACACACACACACACACACACACACACACACACACAATACACTTATAATCACACTACTAAAATTTCTTTGCTTTGTAATAAAGGCAAATACGTTATTAGAGACACAGACAGTGAGCATGAGGTGTGTGTGTGTGTGTGTGTGTAGTTGAACTTACACAGCATGCGGCTCCTTGAACTTTCCCACTTGCTGTATCTGGTACATCAGATCTCCACCGTTAATGTACTCCATCACAAAGTACAGGCGGTCCTACAACACACACACACACACACACACACACACGCACACACACACACACACACACACACACACAAACATACACACGCACACACGCACGCACACACGCACACAAATCAGAGGTGTTAATTTCAGGTTCCACCCTTAGAGTTAGCACGCTAGCTGAAGTTAGCATTAGCAAGAGCGGCCATGAAATCACTTCCCAACACACAGTTTAAAAATCCATCTCATTCTGATTTGTGACGTCGCTGTCGCGCTTTTCCTTTTAATACACTCTCTTGAGCTTAGCATAGTTAGCATTGATAGCAATTTTTTTTATGCAAACATGTGCTAAAAACTCTACACTACACCACGAGGTTTAGCTTAATCCCTGTTTTATTTCGCCACAACAGCTGAACTTGTAGAGCTAAAACTGACGCTATTAAAATAAAACTATACAAAAATGAAGTTTCTGAGGTTTTCAGCTACCGAGTTCAGTTTGCGCTAATATCAGATTTTCATACAAATTTTTTTTGTCCCCCCGCTCACAGTATAGCGCATCCTGGTGCTAATTTTGGTTAGACATTATTGTACAATGTTTAGTTGAAAATGCTAGCTGGCGTCCCAGCATACTGTAGAACTATACTGGCAGTGGCGGACTGGGACAATAATTCAGGCCGGGAATTTGACTCCACTCCCAGGCCACCTCTGCTGCTGCAGTCACCA
>JAQKPX010000010.1:22066000-22082154 GCA_030068255.1 Clarias angolensis | reverse complement strand
ATTCTGACTCTCCAATTCTGACTGTCTTAGCCTGACTCTCCAAGACTGACTCTCTTAGTCTGACTCTCCAGTTCTCACTCTCTCTAAGTCTGACTGTCCAAGACTGATTCTGCATAACCGACTCTCCCAGACCGACTCTCCAATTCTGACTGTTCAATGCTGACTGTCTTAGTCTGACTCTCCCAGACTGACTCTCTTAGTCTGACTCTCCAAGTCTGACAGTCTTAGTCTTAGTCTGACTCTCCAATTCTGACTCTCCAAGACTGACTCTCTTAGTCTGACTCTCCAATTCTGACTCTCCAAGACTGACTATCCAGGACTGACTCTCTTAGTCTGACTATCCAAGATTGATTCTGAAAAACTGTCTCTCCAAGACTGACTCTTCAAGTCTGACTCTCCACGTCTGATTCTGCAACACTGACTCTCCTAGTCTGACTTTCCAAGTCTGACTCTACAAATTGGACTCTCCTAATCTGATTCTGCAAGACTGACTCTCCTAGTGTGACTCTCCAAGACAGACTCTACAAATCAGAGTCTCCTAGTCTGACTCTCCAAGTCTGATTCTGCAAGACTGACTCTCTATTACTGACTCTCCAAATTGGACTCGCCAAGTCTGACTCTCCACTCTTCAAGTCTAACTGTCCAAGAAAAATCTGATTCTGAAACCTTGATAAACTCGGACTTCTGAGGTGATTAAAGTGAATATGAAAATAATCTCATCCTCTGCTCTGACCTCATCCTCCCTGACTCCACCCCCAGACCATGAGACACACCTGAAACACATAATGTTCCCTCGTTATCATGAGGACCTAAAAAGAGTAAAAAGCTGACCGTGTTGTACTACAGCGTTCTGCCTGAGGGTAATGCGACAATGTTTTGCGACAGTGTGAACTGAAGTAAAAGACGTTTAAAATAAAAATACAAAATAAAAAACGAGCCATAAGTCCTGATGTAAAGAACTCAAATGCTTGCATAATGATTCATGGTGTATTGAAAAGCCATGACAGTGTGCCATGAAAAAGAGACTTGTAATCTGCCTTAGGTTCAGAGAACACTCAATCTCTGACTTGTTGTGTGTCAGTGTGTGTATGTATGTGTGTGTATGTGTGTGTGTATGAAGTGGTCCAGGCCGTAGGTGGAGCTAAACTTAGATGCAGGAGGAAGGAGCTGACTTTTTCCTGCGTCTGCTCGGTAATAATGCCTGTTCGCCTTTTAGGGCGGTGATATATGAGTCTCCCTGTATACCGTATAACATCATAACCACATTACATCATTATTTCTAGATGCTGTGCCGCTGCTGAAATACGCTCCAGGATTATTAAAACAAGATTAGCTGTTTTTTTAAAGAACAAACATACCTTGGAAAAAAACAAACAAATAGTAGAGAAATAATCATCACTGTACTGTATATCCACTCTATACTGTATATACTGTAAGTATTCACACTTTATAATTTTTAATACTTAGTTTAAACACCTTTAGCTCATAATACAGCACTCAGTGTTCTTGGGTAAAACTCTACCAACTTCATTTGGTAACTTTATTCCACTCTTTCTTGCAAAAGTGCTCAAGATCTCCCAGAGAACGAGGGTTTTAAATAAAAACCCACTGACCTTCTTCTTCCTGTGTTGACCTGGATTTGTGTTTTGGGTCGTTATCCAGCTGTAAGGGGAACATCATCTATGCTAAAATAGACTTGGAGCTACCCAGAAGCAGGACGATAGCATGATGCTCCCACCACCGTGCTTTAGTGTGACTCTGGTGTTCTTTGGGTTAGAAGGTCTCATAGTTGAACTAAATATGTTTTTTAGAATTGTGCATCATTTATTTCTCTATATAATCCCCTGCTGCACTAATGCACTTATCCCAGCGTTTCACTAGAGCTTGGACAGCAACAAGGTAGCAAGTGTTGTCATTACGCCGGAGCCATGATCAGACTGTCTGTCTGATTCACGTCTGAAACGCCGGCCTTCCAGGAACTCCTTTAATGGCCCAAACATGTGGAAATGGCTTGAATTGAGCTGTTTTACATTACAAGAACTCGAATGAGTGTGTGTACAGCCCCTACAGACAAATGCATCTCTTCCACAAGTCGATTTTCAAAGATCAGGCGTTTCACTCGCTTAATGTTCACGGGAACGACTGCAGTGAGCTCCGAGCCACCTTGGCCAGAATTGTAATCCATGGGTGTAAGGCCTTCTTTAAAACGCTTGCACTGTTCAGATGTTTTACTGAGTCTAAGAGTCTCATCACCGCACTGTGCTTGAAGTCTCCTGTAAACGTCGATCACTTTTACGCCTTCAGAACTTCAGTCCTGGTTTAACTCGAACGCCCCCTCGTATAATGGAACTCGTTTTTTCTTACTGTAGGGCTCCACACTCATCCTCTGTTAGACTTTAAAAGAAACTTTCACTTTCAGACGCGTTATTAGTCTGTTCCTCAAGTCTGATTCACACCAAAACTGATTTCTTCTTCTTCCTGTTTGATTTGGTTTCAAACTGCAAATCATTAAAGAAACCACAGAGTGATAGAACAACGTGAAATTCTTAGATGTGTGTAGGAATAATAACGATAAAAATTAAATCAACCAACTACTGACATCATGAAGCTGGAACAAAATAAATGACAATTTTACAGTTGAATTTGTGTGTCGCATTTGGTGTTTATTCTTGTCTATCCGCATCCGAACGCGATGTCCTAATAATCCGATTCAGATCCATCTAATTGCTTTCTCATAGTTCACTTAGTCCTCGACACAGACCTCATCTAGATGCTTTAGGACCAGTTGTGTGATCGGCGTGTTCTCACCCGCTGAATGAACCACCCTGAAGTAAAGAACACACACCGGTTTCCACTCAAACACACTAAACACTGTGTGTAGAAAGCACATGGGGTTTTGGCACTTAGGTTAAACCTGCACCTGCACACAATACCAAGACACACCCCTAAAGACAACCGTTTACTCCGTCTCTCTCTCACACACACACATACACACAGAAAACGCAATGTTAGCAACAAATGCATCTGCATAGTTTGCTGGAAAAGTCTCCAAAACACACTGAAGCCAAGTTTAGGTTAGTGAACAGTAACTGGCCCGAAGTAATAAAGAGGTCCCGGGGGGCGCTGCAGCTCTCCAACAACTATCCATCATAGAGCTGGAGTTCAGATGAGGAGCAGTGGAAGCTTGCTAACAAGGAAATAGCTCATTAGCCTGAGTGAGAGCAGCCATCAGCGAGGAGCACTCGATGAAAACAAACGACTCTGTGAGACCTATAAGGATCTATAGAACTGTTCCTGCATCCCATACACAGCCGTACACTGTAACGATCCGCACGCGTACATGACCACGCGTTGTAACGATCCACGCCATGTACGCGGCCAGGCGCTGTAACCATCCACGCGCTGTAACGATCTGTGCCACATAGAAAGCGCTATCTGTCCCCTCCGCTTTCGTGAGCTCACAGACGTCTATGATTGACTGGTGACCCCATGACCTATGTGAAAGTGCGGCCAATCAGCTCTCTAGACTCCCGGCTGCGGATGGCTGCAGCATCACCCGGGATTGCAACTCCTCCAAATCCTCCGTTACACCACTCAGAGTCTCCTCTTTCATCTTTCTTTCATCTCTGTCTGTCCCTCTCAGACTCTTTATTGCTGAAGAGTAAAATGACCCTGTCTGTGTGTGTGTGTGTGTGTGTGTGTGTGTGTGTGTGTGTGTGTTGCAGGTATATGATGGGTGTAGCCCTGGAGGGCAGAGATCTGTCGTTTACGGACGACGGCTATCAGGTGAACCCTAAACTGGTGGTTATTGTCCTCAACACTGAGAAGGAGTGGGAGAAGGTGAGTTTCTCTTCTTCACTTTTATTATCGTTCTTCCAGCCAGAACTGATCGTGCTGTTCATTTTCCATACAAATATTCATACAATATTAATTCAGCACTTCATCCATCAGCGTAGAGCAACATTTCCTCCCTTTTTCATGCTGTCTATTTTTGAAACACTTTTTTCTTTTGCTCTTTTTTCTCTCACTTTCTTTCAATCGTTCTTCTTTCTTCTATCTGTCTCATTATTTCTCTCTATTTCTGTTTACATTTCTCTTGCTTTCATCTCTCATTTCATAATCTCTTGTTTTTTCTAATTCTTTCCGTCTCTTTTCTTCTTTTCTTTCTGTATGTGTTTAATTTCTTGCTGTATCATATTTTTTCTTTTCTTACTTTCATGAGTTTTTATATTGTTTATCTTTCTTTTTTCTCCCAGTCTTGCTTTCCTTCCTTTTTTCTTTTTTGTTTGTATCTGTCTGTCTTGCTTTATTCATCTCTCTCTCTTTCTCCGTTTCTATATCCTTCTTTGTCCTTCTATCTTTCTTTCTAACAGACCATTCTTCTTTTTCTTTCCATCTCTTCTTTCTCCATTCTTTCTTGCCTTCATTTTCTTTTCCCTTTGTATCCATTTTTCCTCTTTATTTCTGGCCGTCTCACCACCTTTGTCTTTTTCTTTCTCGTGTCTCCCTTTATGACTCTATTTTTGATCAGTTTCTTTTTGTCATCTTGCTTTATTTACCTCTCATTCTTTCCATTCCCTCTTTCCTTCGTGGTGGTTGTTGATGATTTTTCCTAAGACTCCACCTCGCCAGTGTTTTCCCTTTCACATATCATTACACCTGCTGCAGGTTAATGTAACAGTGAGACGCACATCAGAGGACTTCAGTGTGTAGTAGTTAGATGTGATGAGTTTGCTCAGAACTCCACATAAACACAGTGTCACAGTAAGACACACAACACAACAAAACACAACACAACACTACACACTGTGAGATGACACTTAGCTGAAATGATCTCGAATACGGACTAAATGTGTCTGCTCCGATCTTTTCCCTCAATCGGAAGATTAGAGTGGGCTTTATAAATGTGTACTTCAGGGTTAGTGTGTGTGTGTGTGTGTGTGTGTGTCTTCACTGTTTTTTTTCCCTGGTTTCAGTCTTCTCAGTTTGCTCTCTCACGTCTCGCTTAATTTAACTAATTGACTAAATAATGCGTTGGGTTTCTTCATAATAATCTCTCCTCTTCGCCTCGTTCTCTCTTCCTCTCATTAGTTTTAGGTGTTCTCTCGCTCTTTCTCTCCTCTTCATGCTCTTGTTTTCCTAATCACTTCCTCGCTCACACGTTCTTTTAACGACTTCTTATTTCTCTGAGGTGCAATCAGTTTACACGTCACTCCAGAGCAAGCGGGGGCTCCTTCTTTCTTTTTCTTTTCTTCCTGTCATTCGTTTCCACCATGTGCCATAAACACCACTAAAACTCGGGCTCGGTTTTCCTGAGGAAATCCTGACACGTGACGGAAACCGGCTCCATCTCCGGCCCCATGAAGCAGCTCCATCGTCGCTGGTAGCTGTCTGAAGCAGACGGAGGGACTCGTAAACAGACTCGGCAAGCTTGTGACAGATGCAGAGACTTTGACGAACAGCTGCTTTTCTGTAGCACACACTCCCACTGCGTTCTCACATTTGCAGCTGGTGTATTCTTGGCTGCACTAAACCTACTGTTGGAGTCTACAATAGAAACTGTTCAGAATGTCTTGGGAGATGGGAGACCGCCTGGAGCAGGAAAAGGATCGGGAAATGACCAGAAGCAATCTGCAAATGGTTCAGCCCACTCAGAAATGATGGTATGATCAGAATGAGGGCCAACCTGGGCAGAACAACCTCCACCTGCTCTACACTTCCAGTCTGCAAGACAGTACAAGGGGCAGTGGTAGCTCTGGGAATTAAATCTCTGAGTTACTGATCAGAAGGTTGGTGGTTCAAGCCCCAGCTCCACCAAGTTGCCACTTTTGCGCCCTTGACCAAGGTTCTTCCCCCAGTGTTCTCCAGAGGGTTCTGTATCATGGCTGACCCCAGCTTCCTGATATACAGTAATGAGAAAGAATTTCATGCTGCAGTGATGTATATGTTACTTAACTACAAAGTACACCAATCAGACCAGGGCTGAGAGAAGCAAGCTCATCATGTGAACCTTCAGACAGACTGGCCTTAGTGGTAGGTGCAGTGGGGTGTAAATTTGGTCTACTGCAGATAAATCTAGAGCATCTGGCCAAAACCCAGCAATCTTTTCTTTAAACAGTTCACAAAACTGACAACTTTGACCAATCTGACAACCAATCTCCCAGAGGCCTTAAAGGGTGGCAGAGGGACTGGTTGAGGCCCCAAAAAGGGAGATTTACACCATGTGGAACATGGGCCCTTCAGTGAATTCATTCCTAAGACATTGGGCTATATACTGGAACCCTACGAGATTAACCCCAACACCACCAAGCTACCACTGAGCAAGGCCCTGGAGAAGGCACTGAAGTAACCTAAGCAGTCTAATTGGATCTTTCTAAATTTTTTGTCTTCATCCCTATAATGGTCTCTCCTTCAGACCTCTGAAAGCTCACTGCTGTCCAGATAGACCTAGAAAAGATCTCTACATTTACAGTATTACCACCAAGGGTCCCTCTGTAAAGGATGTTGTCAGGTTCTGATGGAGGTGAAGTCCATGGAGTAGATGGTCCTCATATCTCTACTGAGGCTCTTCCAGTGTACATTCATGCAGTTTGGATGGTTCTTGCATAGTTCGCCTGCCACTTTCTAATGCCTAGAAAGGACATGGATGCTCCACGTCATGGAGGGTTGTGGAGGTTGCTGTGCAGCCACCTGGGATGTTCAACTGAGATGATTATCTCCACAGCTTGGTCCTCAGAAGGATGCATGAAGCTGGCTTAACACTGAGACCCCTTAGATGCACTTGGGTGAATATTAGGAGCCGTAGCCACAGACCAAATAAACAAACTGCTGTCTGCCCTGGGGCTCGTGGAGTGGTGCAGATGGTTTGTATTCCAGTTCTCTTGTGTAGTTCCCACTTATGGTCCATCAGAGTAGCCAAAAGAAACGCCTGTACCACTCACAACCCCTATCAGTTTACCTCTCCAGGTGTGCAGAGTCTGGATTTTACCCAGCACCTCTTGTTTCCAAGGTGCATTAGCTCTTGGCATTGGAGCAGTATTTCGTTCTTTCTTTCTTTCTTTCTTTCCTTCTTTCTTTCTTTCCTCTTGTACAAACAGTCTCTGAAACCCTGCAGTGTGTGTGAAGAGTGCCCCGCTAATCATTTCTCACTGCATTGGGCTAGAACAGGGGTGTGAGGAGATGGTGCTGACAGAGCTTACACACACACACACACACATTTGGATAACAATGCAAACACACTTGAGACAATTACAAAACATCAGTGCTAAATGTACACACATTAGACTTCCTCACACATTCTCTCCATAACACAGCCTGAGGGAGGAAGAGACTGAAAGAACAATGCAATATGTGTGTGTTTGTGTGTGTTCGTGTGTGTGTAATTGTAGATGGGCCGCTGGGAGAATCATTCACTGGTACTGAAATTTCCCGTGTGGCCTCGGTACAACTCGTTTGGAGACGCAGAAGCAGATGAAAATCACCTGAGCATCGTGACGCTGGAGGAGAAGCCGTTCGTCGTTGTGGACGACGTGGACATTCTGACCGGGACGTGCAATCGCAACTCCGTTCCCTGCAGGAAGCACATCAAAGAGTAAGACTGCTAAACATTGCCGCATCAGAGGAATCACAAAACGCGTCAATGTAGCAGACTGCATTCCGGCAGTGGACTCTATCTATCTATCTATCTATCTGTTTATCTCTGTACAGATAGATGTATCTGGCATACTTTCTTTTTTTCCATCTTTTTCTTTCTTTCTTTCTTTAAATCTACTTCTATAAATCTAGAAATTCAGATTTTTTTTGTCTGTCATTCATTAATTTTATTTCTGAAAGTTATAAAAAAAATTTTGCTTATTATTTATCCAACTTCCTTTAATTATATATTTCTGCATTATTTTTTTTTATTTCTGTCCCACATTTCATTCAAATGTACAGCAAGTCCTCTACATACAAACATTCCAGTTACGGACTTTCGACGATACAGACATGCCTTTGCACATGTTCAGTCAAGGAAGTGAGTACTGGTACCAGCTGGTACTGCTAAGAACGACTAAGCAATAACAATAGAGACAAAAGTGAAAATAATTGAGAGAATGGAGGTAAAAAGATGGCAGACATCGCTCGTTTTTTTTAAGATGAATTGTTTGAAAATGAGAACAATTCGAAAGAACACTGTACTGTAATATACTTTGTATAGCCAATTGTGTTAGTATCCTATTACCTACACAATGTGTGTTGACTTATGAACAAACTGGACTTATGAACGAGCTTTTCGAACGGAACTCGTTCATATGTAGGGGACTTAACGTTTTTGTTTGTTTTTATGTCTGTTCCACTTTTTTTTTTTTTCGAATTTTCTTAAACTTATTTTTTTTCATTTTCTTTCTTTTTTTTCCTTTCTTTCCATCTATTTATGGAGTTTATTTACTGTGAGTTTATTCATTTATTTGGTTGGTTATGGCTTTATTTCAATTGTTCCTTTTGTGCTTTTTGCTTTTTCTTCTTCCTCTTTTTTTTCTTTTTCTTTCTACATTTGTGTTTGACTCTATTTCGTTATTTCTACCTGTTTCTTTATGCTAATTTATTTTTTACTGTCAGTCTTTCCTTTCTTTTTATTTCTGCCCATTATTAGTTTTTGTTTGGTTACTTTTTATTCATCCAACTTCCCTTAATTATGTATTTGTGCTAATTAATTATATTATTATATTAATATTAATCAATATTAATTTACTAGTTAATTTCTTTTCCAAATTTTATTTACATTTTCTCTTTTTTCCACATTTTCTTTCACTCCATTTCTTTTAGCATTTTGCTTTTCTTTTTATCTCTTATATACTGTATCATATAATTTTTATTCTGCCTCATCTGTGTGTGTGTGTGTGTGTGTGTGTGTGTGTGTGTGTGTGTGTACAGTAACACTACAGGTGGCTCGTACCTAAAGCAGTGCTGTAAGGGCTTCTGTATCGATATCCTCAAGAAGATCGCCAGGAATGTAAAGTTCACCTACGACCTTTACCTGGTGACAAACGGCAAACACGGGAAGAAGATAAACAACGTGTGGAACGGCATGGTGGGCGAGGTCAGGAAATACATCACCAACACCACCTTAATGTCACTTACACACCTGGTGGAGAGGCGTACGGCTCACACACCACTTCTCCTTTATGCTCTTTGTTCTGCAGGTGTTTAATAAGAAGGCCGTGATGGCTGTCGGTTCTCTGACCATCAACGAGGAGAGGTCAGAGGTCATCGACTTCTCCGTGCCGTTCGTGGAAACTGGCATCAGCGTCATGGTTTCCCGAAGCAACGGAACCGTATCGCCCTCAGCCTTTCTGGGTAAATCCGAGACCATAAAAAAAAATGTGGATATGATTATCTTTCACTGACTTCCTGCTTCCTGCTGTCTATCTTTCACTTCCTGTAGAGCCGTTCAGCGCATCGGTGTGGGTGATGATGTTCGTCATGTTACTCATCGTTACCGCAATCGCCGTCTTCCTGTTTGAGTTCATCAGTCCGCTGGGCTTCAACAGAAACCTTGCGCAAGGCAAAGGTACGCCGCGCCCCCTGGGATCCATCTCTCCACCTCTCCTCTCTTCCCTTTCATTTCTTTTTAAAATTGCTATCCTGTTTTCTTTCTTCTCATTTCTCATTCTTTCATGCTTTCTTTTTCAATTATTTATATTTTCCTTCTGTTGTTTATTCTTTCTTTAATCATTAATGTCCATTAAGTCTTTCTCGCTGTATTTTTTTTTAACTTTGTTAGCTTGTTTGCTGTTGTTTAATAGAGTCGTCCTGTATCTGTTACCTCTTTCCATCTGCATCTCATTCTTTTGTTTTTTTTCGTTTTCTTCAAACTCTCTCTTTATTGGTTTATTTCTGCCACTTATTTTTCTTCATGATTTTCTTTGTGTTTATTTCTTTATTTTCTTCTTCCTTCCCATCTTTCTTTTTTTACTTCTATTTGGTTGTTTGAATATTTACTATATTTCTTGCTTTCTTTCCATTTCTCTGTTTCATTCTTTCTTTCTTTTTTTATTTGTCTGTATCTTTCTGTCATTCATTCTTTCTTTCATTATTAATGTCCATTACTTTTAAAACTTTGTTAGGTGGTTTTAGTAAATTTACGTAAGCTGCTTTCTCTCTTAATTTTTTGGCTCTTTTTCTTCAAACCACCTCTTTATTGGTTTATTTCTCTGACTTTTTTCCCTTATGATTTACTTTCTTTCCTTGTGTTTATCCCTTTATTTTGTTCTTACTTTCCAGCTCCCTTTTTTACATTTGTTTGATTATTTACTGTATTTATCTCTGGTCTCTTTTTCTTTCTTTTGTTCTTCGTCTATAAATATGCACCAGTCTGGAGTGTGTGTGAATAGCTTGTTTATAACAGATGTTTCACATGCGTTTTAAAGGACCCATATTATGCAAAATTCTCTTTTTGATCATGATTACATTCAGACAGGTCCTCAGTGGGCGTGTACAAACAAATTCCCTGTTATTTGTCATTTTTCCTTGTTTGTACTGGCTGGGGTTGAAACAAGCTGATTAGATTTTTCCCTTAATGTGACCTCATCCATGAAAAGCCCCTCCCCCAGCTTGTTGCTCAGCTTCTCAGGGGGTGTGACTCAGCAAGAGCTCATTTACATAAACACTGAAAGAGCACATTTGGAGGAGGAGTGAAACAGAGGGAGATTGTGGTATGAAAAGGTACATTATCTGGGGATTATTTCGACTGTGGGCAATAACACACACACACACACACACACACACACACTAGGAGCTCAGCCGTGGGTTAACTTGTTAATGACACAGTAAAATATTTTTATAAATTTTTAACCTGTACACTTCTCTCTCCAGACCCTCACGGTCCGTCGTTCACCATCGGCAAGGCCGTCTGGCTCCTGTGGGGTCTCGTATTCAATAACTCTGTACCAGTACAGAACCCTAGAGGCACGACCAGTAAGTTCATAGTGTCGGTGTGGGCCTTCTTTGCTGTGATCTTCCTGGCCAGTTACACTGCCAACCTGGCCGCATTCATGATCCAGGAGGAGTTTGTGGACCAGGTCACTGGGCTCAGTGACAGAAAAGTATGTTTGTGTTATCTTATACACCTTATCTCAGACCTGCTAACCTGCACATGTTCTGCATAGGACCTCCAACTTTAGGACCTGCATAGGACCTTTGCAAAAACCTCCCAGGAGCAAAAGACCAAACAAGACTATCAAAATATAAATCCTGAAAGAGATTTTTTATAGTCTTCAATATTAACCAACACCATGGAAGCCCTGCACCATTTCCCTCCATCTCACTTTAGTAACCAGTACAGTACAGTAGTTTTTAATTTTTTTCAAAAATGAGTTAATTTGTATGAAATTAAATCGATCGATGTATTTTTTTACTTAGCTAACATTAGACAGGAACATAACTAACTATTTTTACTATGGATGGCACCAAATTCGCTGGTCATCATTTTTAAAAATGTGAAGGCCTTGTTGAAATTACGCAGTCTTACCTGTCAGAGTTTGCAGGTCTGTTCTGGTCTCTTAATGAAGATATGTAGCACAAAATCCACCATATTCTTTGCAGCCTAAACCTTTGAAAACTATTTTTCTCGTCTTTCCAGTTCCAGAGCCCATATTCCTTTTCACCGCCATTTCGTTTTGGTACAGTCCCAAATGGCAGCACGGAGAGGAACATCAGGAAGAACTACCCAGACATGCACCAGTACATGGTCAAATACCACCAGACCGGCGTCCAGGATGCACTGGTCAGCCTTAAGACAGGGTACGGCCTCACCAACCTTGCGTATATGCTCCCTGTGGATTACTGAGATCGCTGAGTATTGCCATTAAGTAGAATTTCTCAAACTCTATTCAGTTCCTCAGTTGTAACCTGTCACAACCTGCAGCTGTCTTCATGAAGCTGTCTTCATTATTGGTTTGCACAGCAAGCTGGATGCGTTCATCTACGATGCAGCTGTGTTGAACTACATGGCAGGGCGAGATGACGGGTGTAAGCTGGTGACCATCGGCAGCGGCTACGTCTTTGCCACCACTGGGTACGGTATCGCCCTCCAGAAAGGATCCTACTGGAAGCGGCTCGTGGATCTTGCCATTCTAGGGATCATTGGAGATGGTAAGATTATAATAACTCACTTTCATACCTACAAGTGTACAGAAAAAAACTAATACAGAATTGTAAAGACTTCCCACATTAGTCAATTGAAGGGTTTACATATGTATTTGTCCTTATGTAATAATACATTTTTTTGTTTGTGGGCTGATCCTAGTATTTGTTTGTTCATTCTGTACTAGGTGAGATGGAGGAGCTGGAGGCTCAGTGGCTCACAGGTTTCTGCCATAATGAGAAAAATGAAGTGATGAGCAGTCAACTGGATGTGGACAATATGGCTGGTGTGTTCTACATGCTGGCAGCTGCCATGGCGCTCTCCCTCCTCACCTTCTGCTGGGAGCACCTGTTCTACTGGAGACTGCGTTACTGCTTCACTGGATTGTGCTCAGGACAACCTGGACTTCTTTTTACCATAAGCAGGGTAAGGATTATACTAAATGAAAATGTAGAAACCCATGGATGTTTTAATGTCAGTCTTATATGTTCCTAAACTACATCCTAAATAAAAGAATGCCCCTGACTGGTGAATACTAATGTATTAAAAAAACAGAAGACTATCCTCCGTCTGAAATAATACATAAATGCTGCATATCTACAGGAACCTAACCTTAGCTGTGAAATCACTTTATGGATGTCTGTTTCTATGCCTTCCTGTTTCTGTCTAGGGTATCTGGAGTTGTATTCATGGTGTTCACATTGAGATGAAGAAGCTTCCTGAGTTGGATTTCAGTCCTCAGGCCAACATGTTGCACCTGCTTAAAACTGCAAAAGAGATTACAACTTTAGGTGTAACCTCTCCAAAACGGCCAGTGGCCAGCATGCTTCCTCCTACCACTGGACTGCTAGAACTTGTGACTGGGAGCAAAGGCAACAACAACCTTTCACCAACAGATGCGATATACAACAATACCAACACCATGCTTGCAAATCGCCACAAAGAGCCTCTAAACAACACCCTTTTGCCTGGTCAGTGTGCTCTTAACCTAGCTGAAGTTCAGTCTGTTAGTGGAGGCACATTAGGTAGTGGTGACTCAGGACTTCCTGCTTCCAAGACCCGTGCTCTCTGGAAGAAATCAGTTGAAACTCTGAGGCAGAACCCAGGATCTACAAATGATTCCCCACCTTCCTCTGGACCAGTCTATGAGTCGCATGCAACTATGAAAAGCCAGAGGTACTTGCCTGAAGACCTGCCTGCACGTTCAGACATGTCTGATTGCTCTGGCCGAATTGACCTACAGAAGCAGCACAAGGTCAAAGAGACGCTCCGGAAGAGAAACCGCCTGCCACGGGACTTAAGTGACGTGGAACTCGCTGCATTACCCAGCCAAGCCAGCCAGCAGAGCAATCACAGTGCTCAGATCTATTCCCAGAATAGTCAGAACAGCCAGATCTACACAATTGACTCTGTAGACCAGGAGCATGGGCTACATTACCCGGACATTTTCAACGGGCACAACAAACATCGCCCTTCATCTTCTTCAGAGCAACAGCCAATACTGCAGCTTAATAGCAATGTGTTCCCTCAGGCTCATGAGCCAGATGTCATGCAGAATGCTACAACTGTTGCCAAGGAGAAGAAGTACAATACTTACGGAAAGCCTGGTGGGGTAGTACACAGCACATCAGTGCCCACTCCCACCCAAGACCACAGACAAATCCACTGCCGTAGTTGTCTGTCAAAGTTCTCCAACTATTCTGGGCTTTATACCATGCGACCTCCTCAGTATCGCTGTGACGCTTGTCTGCACTCTGCCAACCTGTATGACATAAGTGAGGATCATTTCCTGCACCCTAACATAGGTGCCATTCGAGGTGGTAGTGTAGACAGGAGCTTCTGTGCATATCTGCCACATCCCAATGCTTCCTTCATGGCCTACCTTCCCCAAAGCGACCAAGAAGGTGAAGGGCTAATTAGTCACTATCAAAACGAGGGCATTTACATCCATCGCCAGCACTCTTATGAAAACCTGCCTCAAAAGAATTCTTCACGACGTGTGAGCCTTCAGGACAACACTCCTCATATTAACCTGCACACGTCCACCATGGTTCCGGATAAGCTTCCAAAAAGCCAGTCGACGCAGCTGAACCACACGCTTGCTTCAGTAGGTGTTAGTGGGCTTGGCATTGGCCGGCGCAGCAAGTCCATGTACCCAGCCCGTCCAACTGAGAACCCTTTTCTGCAGACGCTCCGTGACGATCAGCGCCTGGCTCACGGCCGCAGTGCGACGGACATTTACAAACAGCTGGTGCCACTTACATTAAGTCCAGTGGTCGACGGCAAGGGGCTCGGCATAGGGGTGGCGACACCTGACCTCTTTTACCCCGAGCATGTAATGCCTTATGTAGCCCTTTCCCCAGTCGGCACATTCCCAGCCCCGAGAGCAATGAGTGCCGGTGGTGCACGACGTGTCTACAAAAGGATGCCCAGCATTGAATCCGATGTCTGAAGGTTTGAAAACAAACAAAAACAAAAA
This sequence comes from Clarias angolensis, assembly GCA_030068255.1. Lineage (NCBI taxonomy): Eukaryota > Metazoa > Chordata > Actinopteri > Siluriformes > Clariidae > Clarias > Clarias angolensis. Next base: position 22,067,551 of record JAQKPX010000010.1, on the reverse strand, counting down.
CTGTGAACTAATGAGATAACGACTCTGAAAAAACAAGCGCTGTACAAAGCATCAGTATTTCCACCTGGATATGGATTCATATTGGATAATTCTTTGCAACCAGGAGTTTAAACAAACAATCTCATATATTGTTTCCTGCTCTTTAGTAAAATCTCAGTTCAGCATTTCATCAGGTCCTCCCCCGTAGTTGAGCGGCAGCTCTGGGTCTTCCACATAAACACCGAAGACGGCACCAGACACAGACGTGCCGTAAAGAGAAAACGCAACAAAAAACGCTGCTGGAGATTATGGGGCAGCTCCAAAGAGTTTTCCTTTTTTCCAGACCAAGAATTGAGCCAAAACATTGCCACATGCACATGTAAAGCCTAAATGTCTGAATATGACAAACAAAGAAAGTAATTAATTTCTGCGACACCACAAAAACATCAAGGAAACAAATGTATAAATGCACAAAATAAACACTTGAATCTGAAGCAAAATAAATGCACTGTATGATATTAAAGGCTACGTTCACATTACAGCACAAGTCCGATTTTTGCAAGTGCAAATTTTGGACATTTGTTCCCAGAGGTGACTCAGATCAAAGAAACAAACCCCTTGAAATGGGATACTGGGATTTAGTGGGTTTCTTACAATTTGCCCCCGAATCATTGGGGAAAATCCGCACAAATTCTGATTGGACTCTTCTTATGTGTATAAATATGTGTCTAGGATATGAAATATAGAAGGTCCGATTTCAAAGAAATCTAATTGTTGTATTTACACAGTCATGTGCGTATCAGGTCCCCATTGTTACAATGAAAAAGCGTTCAATTTATCAGCACGAGATCTCAGGTCCAAAGTCATTTATGGCCATGAGTCTTGCGAGCGAAGCCGTGTATGATCTCTGGGAGAGAGGGGCATGCTCTTTTTCCACAGAGACCATTTGTGGATGTCCGCGAGCTCATGTATGCAGAAGTGAAAGGAAAGCACTTTGCTTTTCTAAATATGTCATGAGACACAGCTCAAAGAGATGCAGTTGGCTTGATTCAGGTGTTTAAAAATAACAATTAAAAAACTTTACCTTATTAGGTTTTACCTTCCAAAAAATCGGATTTCAACTTGGTAATGTGAACGTAGGATTTAAAAAAAACAAAAAAAAACAAAGGAAAACTAAACCTACAGCAAGGTGAAACGTGTTAGCAGGAAATATTCCGACCAAACTTCCTACCCTAAAGAGACTTCTATTTTTTCAACTACATTTTTTTTTCCAACTGTGTAATATAAGGAGCTCCGGGGAAACCCAGGGCCTTAGTTTAGAGTTTCTAAACATGTTTACCTGCATGCCAAACAGGAGGACGAGTTCTCTGAGCCATCAGTGTTTGTTCACACACTCATGTCTACATCACAGCATTATTTATTACATTACAGTTATTTCTATAGTTATCTAGAAAAATCATACGTGACATATGAGTCATTTTTACAGTTTTATACACTGCCAGATTGATTGACCAAGCGGTGTGCAGAGCATATGATTGTTACGGTTCAGGGGAGAAAAAAACACACACGCAT
>JAQKPX010000010.1:21961929-21975751 GCA_030068255.1 Clarias angolensis | reverse complement strand
CCCCCCCCCCCCCCCCCCCCCCCCAAAAAAAAAATAGATTTATTATCTATTTAATTGCAGAATCTCATAATACAGTTCTCAGTTCTCGAATTCCTGTAGAATCCGATTGGTTTTGATTCAGTAACTCAGTAAGAGAACCCCAGGGGGCTCTGTGTGATGATCAGGGGCTTACTGGTACCTGACAGGTGTTTTATTTAAAAATGGCAGCTTGTCATGTTGGTGGCTTAGTGGTTAGTGTCTGGGTTCGATTCCCGGCCAGGTTCAAATCCCACCTCGGGGTCTGTTTTCTGGTATGTTCTCCCTGTGCTTCGTGGGTTTCCTCCAGGTACACTGGTTTCCTCCCACAGTCTAAAGACGTGCAGATCAGGGTAACTGGTGTTCCCAAATTGCCCGTAGTGTGTGAGTGTGAATGTGTACCCCGCCTTGTGCCCTCAGTCTCCTGGGATTAGGCACCAGGCCCACCATGACCCTGTATACAGGATAAAGCGGTATAGACGATGAGAGTGTGAGTAAGTGACATACTCATGTTACTGAGAAACCTCTCAGTGCATCAGGAGTGCATCACTCTCCTGCAGAAGTCACTGAGAGAGTGTGTCAGATGTCAGAAGAGTGTGTAAAGTATTGATTGATTACATTACTGACCTACTGTATGAGCTGCTCTTACAGAACATTAACTAATTCTGACTAATCTGAGAACTCAAAATCTCTGTGATCTCAAGTACCCAGTCTGGAGCTGACTTTATTAAAACAACATATTCCCAAAGTTTTATTCCTACTAGACAAGAACAAATTAATATAATAATAATAATAATAGCAATATGTTACTGAGCAACCTCAAAGATGCGCAAACATCACTGTCCTGCAGATGTCACTAGAGAGTGTGTCAGATGTCAGAAGTGTGTTAATACACTTTTCATACATATAAATATATACAGGGTCACTGGAAGCCTGGAGCCTATCCCAGGAGACTTTGGGCACTTTGGGTGCCAATCCATCACTGGGCACACACACACACACACACACTATGGCCAATTTGGGAACACCAAGTAGCCTAACCTGCATGTCTTTGGACTGTGGGAGGAAACTGCAGTACCTGGCGACAACCCACCAAGCACGGGGAAAACATGTACACTCCACACACACACACACAGAGACCGAGGCAGGAATTGACCCCTTGACCCTGAAGGAGTTAGGCCACAGTGTTAACCACTACACCGCCATGAGACCTCAACAGCAATGCGGTCTAAAGTAACGTGTACTTTGGCATAAACTGTGTTGATGTACATAATGTGATAGCCTACAACAGATCTTTACAAGATCCATAACAAACAAATTTATTATTTTGCATTAGTGGTTAGATTTAAACTTATAAATTCTTACAAGCACTTAAACCCCTTTCTTAATTTTAACCTTAACCTACACAGCTCTCCTTACATTTTTATTGCTCAGAGATCAGTCTAATGCACACGCAGACACACCTGAAGCAGGTAAAGGATATTTCTGCAGTTCTCATACCGTCCACTGGATTCCTTTATCAGGGTTTATTCGTTGCCTGGAACTGGGACAGAATCAGAAAAGCTTCATGTCTCTAGAGAGAGACCTAAAATTAAGATTTCTCACAGTGGCCTACTTAGTTCTCACATTTCTCACCCACAGGCCCTGAAACGCAAAATAGTATGATAAGAGGATGGGGGGTATATATAAAGTATATATAAAGTATATATAATTTATAAAGTATAATAAATGAGAAACAGCGCTCAGATTTAAAATCGTTTATAGTTTAACCTCATTACAACGTCCTGGTCTGTGTGACATCACTCTTTTCCCACATCACTGCAGACTTAAGGCAAAAGGCCTTATAATGTTAAAAAACATATTAGAATAAATATACTGAGAGTTTAGAGGGTTGGCCAGTAAGTATTCTGTATATAAGCATGCAGTTGGTTAGCAGGTTTTAAAATAATTAAATATTCCTCTACAGCTGCATGTATTTTACTTCATCTTTATACTTTATGTATACGGAATAGCATTTAAGTGTGGAAGACTGTAAGCCACGTACACATACCATTAAACCGTTAGCTAGCCGAGTGAGCTAGATGAGCTAGACAGATCTTTTCAAAATGGACTTATGGAGTCATTGCCTGTTTTGTTAAATATCTCTAATTGTATATAGTTTTTTATATATATATATATATATACTCTAATTTTATATTGTGTGCTGGTAAATGCAAAGTATTTGTACAGTGTGTGCTGTACAATTCTGGGAAAACAACGGCACATTGCAAATCTACTCCAGTCCAGGTGTTGTGTAACCTTTACACTCTGTTTATACTACAGAGCTGCTGCATTCTTAGTGTGTGATTTCAAATTCAGTTAAAAGTTTTATTTTCCATGTACACGACCATACACAGTAGGATATGCAGTGAAAGGTAGCAAGTGGCAAATTGCACTGGAAAAAGAGTGTGAAATATAAAAATATAGAGATACAATAAAATAACATTTAAAATAGAAATATATAGAATGTTTGATGTTAAAAGGGTAAAATGTGTAAATTATACAGAATGTGCAACATAAAAAGGGCGTTAGAAGGAAATACATGGCATTATTTCCCATTCTGCTTTTGAGTTAACAACGCACATCTCTCTCTCTCAGTGGTTTTGTTGTGCAAGCCTTCTCATTTCTAACCTCTGTGTGTGTGTGTGTGTGTGTGTCTTTAAAAGGCAGTAATCCTTCCTCTTTGCCTTTTTAAACAATACAACAGATTTACCTGTGGCCTGGTGAGAATGGAGCGCTCCTATTGGCTGGGTCGCCTGTGACTGCTCACCCTGGACCCGCCCTGCCTGAGTTTCTGCCTTTTTGGGGGATTACATTCACCTGTACCTGATGAGGAGAGGAGAGGCCTAACTGACTTCCTGACTCTGCTGTTGTTTTTTTTTCCTTTTCTGTGTCTAATGGTGTGTTGTTGCCTTATAAGGACATAACTATTCACTAATCCCAGTACTACCATGAAATATTATATAGGGCTGATACACAGAGACTGGATTAACCTGGCATTATGTGTTTTATAATAATAAAAGCATAATATTTAATAAAAATAAATAAATAAATAAAAAAAACGTGTGCACACTGAAAACAACATGATTTAAATGGGTGTACACTTATACCAAAGACAGATATCAAACTAAAAACATTAATAAATCAATAAATAAAGAATTGCTGTTGTTTTTTTAAACGATTTTAGACAATGCATTTCCTTCTTTCCGACTTCCGCTTTCTATAATCACGTGACACCGGCGGTGCGGCTGTCCTCGTCACGTGACTTACCGAGCGTTCGCCATAAAAGGACATCAGCTGAGCTTGGTTTTTTCTGCTTGTTCTCTTCTTCTTCTTTTTTTTAAAGAGACAGTACACTCTTTAAAGCAAAACGTGTTCCTATGGAGATGTGTCATTCAAAGTCAGTTTCTTTCCCCTTAGTTCCTCTAAGATCTACAGAAAAGCCAACGTTAAGAAGCATTTTTAGTTTTTACTTGTTTTTGAGGAAAATCTTTCCAAACATGTTAGTTTAAACTATTTTGTGATAAGATAAGGTGGCAACAGTGGCGTAGAGGTTAGGAACCGGGTACACCGGTTTCCTCCCACAGTCCAAAAACATGCAGGTTAGGCTTATTGTCGTTCCCAAATTCCCCGTAGTGTGTGTTTAAACTTGTGAGTGTGTTTGTGTGTGTGTGCCGTGCGATGGATTGGCACCCTGTTCGGGGTGTACCCCGTCTCATGACCTGTGTCCCCTGGGATAGACTCCTGGCCCCCCATGAACCTGGACACAGGAAAAAATTCAACTTCAAATGTTATTTGTCACATACACAGTTACACACAGTATGACATGCAGCAACATTATTATATGATCGCCCATGACCTAAAATAAAACGAAAAAGAAAGGAAATAGAGTATTCAAAGAATGAATATGAAATAAGAGAAACATTATACAGATATAGAAAACTTTTAGCTATCAAATGTAAAATTTACAATATGTACAAGTAATAAAATAGAATTGAAATAGAATTGAAATAGAAAAGCAATATCCAGTCACGAGCAGAACAATGTAAAAAAAAAAAAATGTTCACGGTGTGCAAAATGTAGCCCATGTGCATTAATGTGCAACAGCATGAGTGGTGTACAGTATGAGTCGGGAGAGTATTATTGTGCTGTTGTTGAGCAAACAAAGAAAGCAGATCAGAGTTTTTAGTCCTGTGTGGGGTTGTGATTGAGAGTTCATAAAGAAGAAGCTCCTCCTCAGTCTCTCCGTGTTGGCCTTCAGGGAGGGGAAGCGCGTTCCTGACCACAACAGAGAGAACAGTCCATTGTTGATGTGGCTGAGGTCCTTCACCATCTTCCTGCTCTTGGTCCAGCATGCAGGGTGCAGGTCAGGGAGCTCAGTGCGGATGATGTGCTCAGCTGATCTCACCACCCTCTGAAGAGCTCGTCTGTCCTGCATGTTCATGAACCAGGTTGGGATGTTTCCTGTCTGGATGCTTAGGGACTGTTACAAGAGTAAAAGTTCCTCAGAACCTTGGAGGGCAGTCTGAAGTCTCTCAAGCATCTGAGGTGGTACATACTGCATGCTGCTGTTGTGTTGATGTGACAGGACCACCACACGTCCTGCGTAATCTGAACACAGAGGTATCGGAAGCTGTCCGATACTCTGGTAAAGTGGTACAGACGATAAGTGACTGAGAAGTTGAAGCTCAAGTCTGTGATCTAACAACACACTAAAATAAATCAGTGACACGTGTGTAAATAAATGAGATAAAGGCATAACAAAGAGCAGAGAGTGCTTTGCATGGGGCTCTTCCCACTGTGACATAATAAACAACGTGGTGGTGGTCTCCTGTTAGATTGGCGACAGGTGGCGAAGTGGTAAGTCACACCACCAGGGTCCAGGTTCGAATCCCGCCTCAGGGTGTATGGAGTTTGCATGTTCTCCCTATGCTTGGTGGGTTTCCTCCGGATACTCCGGTTTCCTCCCACAGTCCATAGACATGCAGATTAGGCTAACTGGTGTTCCCAAATTGCCTGAAGTGTGTGAATATAACAGTTGTAAAAATGGGAATGAATACAAAGGTCACCATTGGCCTGAAAGTAGTTCAGCTCTGGTGTGCAGTTGTTAAAGCAGCTACAGTATGCACAACCTTTCCCTCATCAGCCTCTTGTGTTTTAACTTTTTCTTCAAAATATTATCCAGAAACCACAAAAAGTGTTACATTTCATTGTAATGTCTACTGTGCATCTAACACTGTTCTATACATAATGTTTTAATTATATTAATACAAACCAGTGACCTGAAGGACTCCTGCTGTGACCACGTCCGCCTTAAAGTCCCCAGTGTAGATTTGACGGACTGCATCGATTCACTTTCCGCATCGGAGAAGTGACTTCACATGTTTCACTTCCACCAACAACAGTCTTCTCTCATTAGATCGACTCTGTCGACCTGCTAATTGTGAATTCTTACATTTTAATACTTTCTACTTGCATTTTCTGCATATATAATTAACCTTTTAAATCCCTTAACAGATGCAACAGTGAGAATAATGAGATGCACTCTGTACTCTGACTATATGTATGTGCAGGCACTTTTTACTTATAATGTAATAGCTTAGCAGTTAGCATTCAGCATTTCTATAGGCGCAGGTTCTATAATGTGCGGGGTTGCTGGCGATCAGCGAAAATTCCGGACAAAAAACAGTCTGAAACTAAACTGAGACTCAGGGTTTATGTGGTGAAACAGGGTCACCGCGCGCGTTTCTCATCAATGGACTTTAATGCCTTCTCTAAATTTTTACTATATACTGTAACGTTAGAAATGTTCTTTTTGTTTATCAAAATGTTTGTTTTGTCTATCACATGTACATAAATACACACACCTACGCTTTCTCTTTGTTTGTAGAAAGTAGTTAGATTGACATTTTAATTATACGCTACTTTCAAAGTAAAAAGTAAAAGTTATTCTCAGGCGCTGGATATATTTACAGTAAACGCAGCTGAAAAGCAACTCTGAAAGGCTAAACTGATGATACTAGCTAATGTGACGACTGAGAGTAAAGCTGTTTTCGCACATTCTCCTCTTATACGCTTATTTAGCATCAACAAGTAAAATGAGTGTGATCTGAATATGTTTCACTCAAATGTATTTTTACGCTTTTCTACTTTAAATATTATTTTTGAAAAGAATTTTACTAAAGATTTCTGGTTCTTTTACCTCTTCTGCTGCAAAAACATGGATTTATATTTGTGTTGTTTTTTTGGTGGGGGGAGTGTGTGTGTGTGAGGAGGCACAGGATGCAAAGGTCACTTCACTATTGTTGTGCGATTTAAAGGTTAAAAGAAAAAAGAACTGCATACAGAATGCTGCGTGCTCAATTTTAGCCCAACTTCCTCTTTCGTTTTAAGAGAGGAAGATTAGAGGAGGTTCCTATTTCAGATTTGCTTCATGACTTTTCTTTTGCCTCGCCCTCCTTGAAAAAAATCCTTAAAAGGCCTTCGGTCCTTTCCATATTATAGATTCTCAGAGTGCTGATACTAGCCGACTCCCACACACACACACACACACACACACACACATTCATAGAGAATGACATTAGCACAAAACCCTGAAACTGTAACACATACCAAAGGAGAGTAGAATACCCATCATACTTGGATACACACACACACACACACTTATAGAGAATGCTAACGAAAGGCCTATCCCCATTGTTAAAGTGATACAACATCGCTCTTAGTCATCTGTATGATCTCTTTACAGGTCAGCGATCCACTTGATTAGCATAATCGTTCCTGCTAGTATTATCTGTTAGTTTCTAAACCACGCTGTGTGTCTGAGTCACTGTGTACGATGCAGGATGTGATCTTGTCGAGGGCATGGCATGTTTGCTGGAATAACGTAGATGCAAACATAAAATCTGTCTTACTTCATCGAGCATGAATCTTGCCCTTCCAACTACCGTAGTGATCCTGCCACACCCTCTCTTCAACGTATAATTAAAATGTACCAGTACCAAGTATTTGCCCTAAAAAGGCTTCTATGAAATCCAAGGTTGGAAATACGCTGATCTTCATTTGTGACTTTTTTAAATGACCTGACCCCATAGTTTTGATAACATGTACAGGGCAGAATGGTTTTGTTAATTTTGAATTCCGAATATGAATTAAACTCATTAACTAATAACGCAGTTTAAAGCTACTTTAAAATTCTTGCTTTCCAAGTCAGTTTCAGGTTGATTTTTTTTCTCAGTCTCCCATTCCACACATACTAAACATTCCACACAGGGCACATCAGACCTTGTGGAATCTTAGCCATGGTGAAGGTGAACTGCTTAATTAGAATTATTTTTTATAATTATAGATTATTTATACTCATTCAAAAATAAAAGTTATCCGTAATGTGCATGTGTAGAACATCTCAATGTGGGTTTAAACTAAAGCTAGGGCAGTTTGTTAGCTGTCATATTGAGAAGGAAACTTTCTTAAGCATATGCATAAATTATACATTAACAATACTGAGAACAAGGTTTCCTTTGGGTGATTTGGTTTCCTTTCACAGTCCAAAGACATGCAGAGTAGATTAATTAGGGTTTCCAAATTGTCCGTAGTGTCTCAGTGTGTGTGTGTGTGTGTGTGTGTGTGTGTGTGTGTGCTTGTGCCCTGCATTGGATTATCACCATGACACTGTTATCCCAACCTGGATAAAACAATCGAGTAAACTGAAAACCATTACAGCTGCTAGAACACAAGTTAAAACATGGACTGATTTGCTTTACAGATGTACCAGCTACAGATGTTATAGCAGCTATGATGTTTTTTTTTCTGTTCTTTCGATTGTTTTTATCAGGTTAAGATTACGGTATGATGTAAGACGTGTGCTGTGTACACCTCCCCTTGTTACTATAAAAACAATGTTAGACATTGTGCATTATTATAAGGAACTTTTTAACACAACAGAAGAGCATAAACTCCTCATTTAACACACAGTGCTGTCTCGTCCACATTATGATCCTCACACACACACACACACACACACATGCATGGGGCGTGGATGCAGCACATTTAAAGACACTACCACAGATCTGGTGCCTTGTGATTACAACATTTGTATATTAATCACTATAATGATTATAATTGGTGTAGAATCTGTTTATTTTAGTGGATAATCCCACTACAGTGAAGTATTGTTCATATAGCAGCACTGTACAGAATATAATGTTCTTTTAACAAATGAATGGGACTTAGCCACGCCCATGTGGCTTCAAACCCGGAAGCGACCCACATCATAGTGTGAGGCAACACTGTGAGCTTTAAATTTGCATTATTAAAAAAAAAAAAAAAAAAACGAGTGCTGTTTTGCTGAAAGAATAAATGAAAAACATGATGTTGTTTGACTGCTTACTTATACATATGAAGTTTATTGCGTTTATACGAAAGGAAGACTCCATTCAGGAGTTAAGTCTGTCACTGAAGGGATTTAAAATATGTCATATATTCCAAACTACGCCTGTAAATCACAATTACTGAATGAAAAGCGTAATTATATGCGTATGGAGGCATGTTTATTCTGTTTACTTTAGGTAAACTAGCGTGATAAATAATTTTACGCGTGCATTGGTGAATCATTAACGCTTATATAATAGAGCAGGTCTATTAAGATGAATATATATATATATTTTAAAAATATAAATCATATTTATTACATAGTTCTAGGATAAAAGATCGTATTGTGTCTATAAATCCTCCATTAGCCGTTAGCCAGCGCCTCAGGCACACACAGCTCATCTCTTAAACTTGAATTTCAAGCAACGGGCCTGAAACACGCCAACTGGGTAACGGCTAGCCAATCAGAACACGCGATGCCGAAAGTTTACCATATATGGAAGTTGCCGGCCACCGCTCAGTGTATAAAAACAGCAGCGTTCCCAGCTTAGACGCTAGTCCGAGTTTTGCTGTGCACTCAAAAACAAGGGGCTTTTTACATCTCTCTACATACCTGCTAACTCACTAATTATTCGGTAAGACGCATTTCTTTGGTCTCTTTACCTCAGTTTTTTTTCACAACGTCATGTTTGTATGAATTCTCATTACACATTGTGTCGGGGTTATTATTATTATTTTTAAAGAACTGGTAGTGATTTAAATATTAGTTTTTAATTTTTTTGGTAGTGATTTTTCCTTTTAGGTCTTCTCATATCGTATGTCTAATATTGTGTGTATATATATATATATTTTTAACCTACTCATGCTAGCACTATTATTTATTTATTTGTAAATTTTGCAAAGCGTTTGAGGAAGAATGTTTGCCTATTTCCTGTCTGACTTATACAGAAGATGTTAAGATTTTAATTTGTTTTTGCGTGTAATATGAGAAAATGGCTGGAATATTCTAGAAGTCTTGCTCTGACTAGCCTGTGCAAGTTTGAATGGTGGGTGTGGCTGATGCTCCTCTGCTAGCATCTGTTTAGTCATTATACTATGAGGTCTTTTTGAGACGTATGATTATTTACGTAAGTTAGATGTGGAAGAAGGACGTAATAGGGAGGAGTGGGTATAAGTGAAATTGTGACGTTAATGCAACTTGCTTGACTTCTTCCAATCGTAGTTGAAGACCAAAGTATAGTAGTAACTGGGCGAGCGTTATACATTTCTCAAGCGTTTCAGAGCAAGTTTTTGTGCGTAAACGTGCTGCATAACGCTGATGGATGGAGGGGATAATGGTGTCTATTCAGCATAGCGCATAATGAGGTTGTGTAAAATGGGGAGTGGTGGCAGCGCACGAGCCGCTCGAACTTATTGCCATATAAGGCAATCCCGAGTCTGCCTGGCGACTTCCTTTGTCTCAAACCGCTCAGTTTTGGCTTTGCACATGCGCGCCACCTACTGGTGATGTACTAAAATTTCCTTATAAAGAAAGGGCGTGTACATGCCTCAGGCGCTCACCACTCCTCCATTAGTGTCTATAAAGTCTATGAGCCAGGTGTTTGTATTTGGGGTGTTGCCCAATTTCACCTTTTTTCTTTCTTTATTTCTCAAACAGCCATGGATGATGATGTTGCTGCTCTGGTTGTTGACAATGGCTCCGGTATGTGCAAGGCCGGTTTCGCTGGGGATGATGCCCCTCGTGCCGTCTTCCCTTCCATTGTTGGCCGTCCCAGGCATCAGGTAAGTCCTTTTATTCATATATACTTTTTTGGGAATATTGTAATACCATAAGATCCCTATATATTAGCATTAATTGATTTTACAGCTCTGGTCCTCAAATTGCAGAACTCTCCTACAGTAAAATAACTTGAGTCCCACCTAGTAGTAACCTGCATTAATCTCAACTTTTATTGTCTTGGAGTCCATCATTTAGCAGCACTTGTGTTAAAATGCTGCTGTGGTAACCATAACCCTGGAGACTAATCTGCCACCAATCTAAAAGTCTGAGACTGCATGTCTATATGTGCCCCACCTTGAATTGTGGTCGTGTATGATTATTGCAGTTTATTTAGAATACGTTCAGATGATTAAATCACCCAGGAAGGCACACAAACAAGCCTACAGCAAAACAATGTACAACTTCATGCTTCAAGAAACTCCATGCTTTCAAATATGCTGGTGTTTTGCATGACTAGGATTTGCATACAAGATCAGGACTTTGATGCAGCAGCACTAGACTTGGCTTTGCACGCCATTTCTTTCCATTGAAAGATCAAACTTGATTTTAGTTACTTTTTCCCCAAAGTTTTGCCCAAATTGAGGTTTAGATGTGTCCAAGCTTCTGTTTTTTGTAACGTGAATGTCTGTCTTCTCTTGTAGGGTGTGATGGTTGGTATGGGACAGAAGGATTCCTACGTAGGAGACGAGGCTCAGAGCAAGAGAGGTATCCTGACCCTGAAGTACCCCATTGAGCACGGTATTGTGACCAACTGGGATGACATGGAGAAGATCTGGCACCACACCTTCTACAATGAGCTGCGTGTGGCCCCTGAGGAGCACCCCGTCCTCCTCACAGAGGCTCCCCTTAACCCCAAAGCCAACAGGGAAAAGATGACCCAGGTATGCAGTGTGCCAAATACAGGAAGTGGCTTCTTTCCTGTTCCTCATTTAACTTCTCCATCTCTCTATTCATCTTCCTCCTTAGGGTTTCCATCCTATACTCTGAGTTTTCTTTCTATTCGGATCTTACAGGTTCCTGCTTTTCTACTGCACGATTTTTAGAACTTGAACTCTTTAGCACTTCCCTAACCTGAAGCATGTTGACATAATGGTTTGCAAATGACCTGTGTGCTTTTGTTTAGAGTTATGGTTATGTAAATGTTTTAGCTGCTTGAACCAGTGTGAACTTTTAAGCAAGCCTGAAGTGCTTTAGCTTAAAATAACTTATTTGTTTTGTTTTTTGGAACAGATCATGTTTGAGACCTTCAACACACCAGCCATGTACGTCGCCATCCAGGCTGTGCTGTCCCTGTACGCTTCTGGTCGTACCACAGGTATCGTGATGGACTCCGGAGATGGTGTCACCCACACTGTGCCCATCTACGAGGGTTATGCTCTGCCCCACGCCATCCTGCGTCTGGACTTGGCTGGCCGTGACCTCACAGACTACCTGATGAAGATCCTGACCGAGCGTGGCTACAGCTTCACCACCACAGCCGAGCGTGAAATCGTGCGTGACATCAAGGAGAAGCTGTGCTATGTCGCTCTGGACTTCGAGCAGGAGATGGGCACCGCTGCCTCCTCATCCTCTCTGGAGAAGAGCTATGAGCTGCCCGACGGACAGGTCATCACCATCGGCAACGAGCGTTTCCGCTGCCCTGAAGCCCTCTTCCAGCCCTCTTTCCTGGGTGAGCATGAACACTGGCTTTAAAAACGAGTTGCTGAAAATGAAGTCGGTTCAGTGTGTAAATGATTTTCTTTTCCTCTTCAGGTATGGAGTCTTGCGGTATCCATGAGACCACCTTCAACTCCATCATGAAGTGTGATGTCGACATCCGTAAGGATCTGTACGCCAACACTGTGCTGTCTGGTGGTACCACCATGTACCCAGGCATCGCTGACCGCATGCAGAAGGAGATCACCTCCCTTGCTCCCTCCACCATGAAGATCAAGGTAACCTTTTACTCTTAACATTTTTGGTTAAAACAAACCTGAGAAGTGTCCCTGTACTAAAACTCCATCTCTTCTCTTCTGTCTAGATCATTGCTCCTCCTGAGCGCAAGTACTCTGTATGGATCGGTGGCTCCATCCTGGCCTCCCTCTCCACCTTCCAGCAGATGTGGATCAGCAAGCAGGAGTACGATGAGTCCGGCCCATCCATCGTCCACAGGAAGTGCTTCTAAACAGAACTGTAACCCACCAGTCGTGCCCCTGTGCCGGCGTTCAAAAAAAAAAATTAAATCAAATGACCAACATGCCTTCCCCTCTCTGATAAGACCACACGTGGGCATGGCTTCTGCTCTGTATGACGCACTGCCTCGAGACGAGGAAACTGGAATTTCTCTGAAGTTTCTTTTTCTAACAGGGGGAGGAGCTTTTCCCCAAGAGGACTCAATGTACATTTCTTTTTAGTCATTCCAAATAGCGTCATGTTTCACACATTTCCATCCACTCTGCCCATGTCTCTGTGGGACGTACATGACCTTGTTAGTGTTTATGTAAATTATGTACTCGATACAAATTTTTTTTTTTTTTTTTTTTGTACCTCAGCCTTAAACTTGGTCCATTTGTTCTGTTCTATAGTGGAAGAGGGGGGAGAAAAGCTTTACCCTTTAGAGTGAGCTGCCCTGGGGGTTTATGGGTAAAGGATTTGTGAGCCAAGGTGTCTCTGTACACTGACATGAGAAATAAAATGTGCACATGTAAAACTCAACTACCTGGTCTATGCTTGTTTTAATATGCACACTTCACACACAAACTGACACAAAGATCTATTTAGGCATGGTACAGATTTTATTTGTTTAAAGGTTCATGAAATTAAGGAAAATCTAGGGAATTTACATTGGAATAGATTGTTTAAGTGGCACTGATGCTATAAATGGAAGTCTATATAGAGAATAGTAGACATCGCCTGTGACTGGTGTTTTAATTTGTCCAGCAAAATAGTGCCTGACTTCTACATTTGTAACTGAGGAATATTTTCACTTTTATGAGAAATTGAGAGTTGTAAGGGCATTTTAAAGACACAAGTTTTCAAATAGGACATTTAGGAAAAAGAAACTCCAATATTAATGTGGAGATAATTACAGGGATAATTGGAAATTGTTTTAAACAACTAGATTACTTAATTGGTAAGTACAAATTGGATGAGCAATATGGATTTGGGGGGTGGAAACTAAGCCTTAATGGGATATTCTAATGATACTGTGTCATTTAGGAAGATCACTTGTGGAGTACCACCGTGATTAGACCAAAAACCCTTAATATTTGTGATGTCACAGCTGGGCAAAAACTTTAAGGTGATCTGCAGGTATTTTGGTCTGTAAAAAATTGAAGTGTTGGAAGTTATAAACCTATTGAATTGTGGGATTTGACATTTCAAAATGCAGGTATGTGTGAGCTTAGTTACTATGACTTTTTTTTTTTTTTTTTTACTTTTTATTGAAATTTAATGATTTGGTACATTTAATATAATGCAAAAATCCAAGTTCAGTCCAGGTTCTGTGCAAAAGTCTTCTATAAGACAGTAAATTGGATCTCACAGATACTTGTAATTCTATAGTACAAAATGTGGAATAATGCTAAAATTAAACACCCTCAGTGCTGGTTTTCAAAAGAATGGTCTGTAAGGTTATAT
>JAQKPX010000010.1:21775269-21786128 GCA_030068255.1 Clarias angolensis | reverse complement strand
TGGGGTTCGAACCCCCGACCTTCCGATCAGTAACCCAGTAACCCACAGCCTTAACCGACTGAGCCACCACTGCCCCCAAATCATAGTTTCTTATGACCAATTATTGCTCAACATTATTCCCAACAGCCAATGACTGCAAATGCAGCATATTAAAATGATCATGATTATTAAAAATATGTATATGTTCATTCTACATCATCCAGGGTTTTTTTTTAGAAGCTAGAATTTATATATTTTTTCCCACACATAAGTTAACGGAGCACAAATTCCTACTAATCATGAAATTTCTTGTCAGTGTATAATGCATGTTTTAGTGCTACATTCAATTAGGAAATTATAGTACAGTAAAGTACCGTGTTTAGACAGCAGTGTAGTTGTGTGACAGTTTTGTGTAGATGAAGCTGTGTGATTCAGTTTTACACTCACGGTGGGTTTTCTCCTAAGCCATGGCCGTTATACTGCATGACCTTGTCTGTTCCATAGATGTTCAATAACTTGTACGGATTCACTGATAGCAGAATACAGCCGATATAAGTCTAGGAAAAAATAAAACAAGCCCACAACACAGTTTTATTCTATAAAAGTAGTTGATTAGATGTCTGAAAACTTTCTGACTAATACGAAGCACTGACACTGGAGACTCCTTCCATCAGTTTTGAAAAAAATATCTCTATAATACCATATCAATGATGTCATGTTCTTCATTGCTATAAGTACAAATCCTTGTGAATTAGTTACAACAGAAATTATATAGGAACATATGGAAAACATTTTAACCTTCTGACCAATAAAAAAATCATTATTTATTTGAAACAGTACTGTATGTGGACTCACATATATGAGCTCCCGGTCAAAGCGACTGTTCAAGTTCATTAAAACTGCTGCTTCTGTTAATTCCCTATGAAGATGATATAGTTGATCATACATTGTAATGTCATTTAATTAAATCAATGCTTTGTGAGTATTTCTTTGTGCATTTGTGCATATACTTATTCTGATTTTCTTACTCTAACTGTGTCATGTCCTCAAGTCCATCAGCTTCTCTTTTCTCCCTGTAACTCATGGTAGGCAGACTTCTTATAGAGTACATCTGTTTACAAAACAGGAATTAGTTTTATAACTGAGATTCTTACTGTACACTTCTAGTAGCAAAACATGTAACCATTTCAATTATTTTCCTTGTCCTAAAATAATCTGATTACAATCATTAATTGTAAGCCCAACTCATTCAGACTTTTAAAGTTCTCTTTAACAAATTAGGTCAGTGAGTCAAGTCAAAGCAGAGATACCAGCTGTCAAGGAAGTAACCTGAGCAAGGATATAATCAGTCGTGTAAATCTCATCTGATATCCCGTGTATTCAAAGAGCTAAACCCTGCTAGAGATAGTTGAGCTTGGCTAGGCCTTTTGTGCAACCTCAAAGCCACACAGACTTTCAGCAGTGACCTTTCCATCATTACCAACAGGTAAAACTATACCAGTTTGGTGAATTAAATTCATTATCTATAAATATATCTGACATGAGCTAAATTCTACCCCGAAAGCAGAATATGTAGTGTCTGATTTCTGAAATGTCTATTAAAGAATGCTTGATGAAACTACATTTCATTTCATGTTTTCATTTTATAAAATGTCCTTATACAGTTAGGAGATTGACATCTCAGTCACTTAAAATAAAAGTAAACTGAGTTACCTTATCATACCAGTGGCCCGTGGGTTCCCCTTCCCGATCTGGTACCCACTGAACCTCACCTTCCCTGGGCCCAGCACCAAATGATGGCAGAGGAAGGTGGTCAATCATATTTTCGTCACGGTACATAGACCACTTGGTAAGATTTTGTACAGTCCCATGAGGTAAAACCTTCTCTGCAGCCCACACATCCTCTGCACTTTGTCCCTCCCTTGCATTCATAGCCCAATGCTCTTCAGCACCTTTTCTTTGCGGGGAAACAATTGCATATCTACCGTCCGGTCCAATAATCAATCCAGATGCCGTAACCGTAGATAGGGCTGACGGTAGCTGATAGGAGGCATTTTTTAAGGCAGTGTTTTTTAGAACGTCTTGCAGTTGAGGTGACGATGCAACTGCAAAACCTTGCATGAGAATGGATTGATTAGGTAATCGGTAACGGGCATTACGAAGATGTTGGTTTAAAAGGGCTTGTGAAAGTTTGGGATTGGTGGCATAACTACGAGGATCCGCATATAAAATAGAATCATCTGGTAGTCGGTATGTGGCTTTGCGAAGGTTTGGGTTTTTCAAGGCCTCAGCTAGGTTTGGACTGATGGGTTTGTTATTTAAAAATATTGATTCATCTGGAAGCCTAAAGGAGGCTTTTTTGATGTCCGCATTTAAAAGGGCATTCGCTAGGCTTGGTGGGTGTACTGGATTAGCACTGATTATACTGCCATCAGGTAGCCTATAGCTAGCATGACGCATATTTGGATTCTGCAAAGCACTTGTCAGATTAGGGGAAAGGGTGGTAGGCTGTGTGGTTATAATAGACCCATCTGGTAATCTGTATCTAGCATTCCGCATCTGTGTGTTCTGAAGTGCACGTGTTAAATTTGGGGAGGTAGGCTTTGACTCAGGAAAAAAAACTGTGCCATCACTTAATCTATAGGATGCGTTTCGAATCATCGTGTTTTGAAGTGCACTTGACAGAGCTGGAGAAGTTGGTTGCTGCTCTGCAAAAATAACCGTTCCATCTGGCAGCCTATAGGATGCGTTTCGAATGTTATTGTTTCTAAGTGCACGGGACAGATTGGGAGAAACTGGCCTTTGGTGGTAATCTCCAATAATGGAATTGTCTGGAAGTCTGTAGGAAGCATTTTTAATGTTTGGATTTCGCAAAGCACTGGATAGATTCGGAGAAGCGGCTTGTTGATGCTGTTGTTGAAGCGGGTCTGTGGAGATTATAGTACCATCTGGAAGTCTATAAGAAGCATATCTTACGTTTGCATTATTTAAGGCATTAGAGATGTTTGGTGAAAAGGGTTGTTGTAGCTGGGGCTCCATATTTATTATGGTCCCATCAGAAAGCCTGTAGGAAGCTCCCCGAACTTGTTGATTTTGTAAAGCATTAGTGAGCATTGGAGAGGTAGCTGGAGCCATCATTTGCCTGCCTTGTACCAGTGTGCCACCTGGCAGATTGTAGCTGGCACCACGGACTTGAGGATTATGCAGTGCATTTGACAAAATAGGGCTTTGGGTATAACCACCCATGGGAACATAAGAATGGGTTTTCCTTGATTGAGACAGTTGTGTTTGGTAAGAAGCATTCCGGATTTGTTGGTTTTGCATAGCGTTTGAGAGAGCTGGTGATCTCCTTGGACTTTGGCCATATCTGGATCCTCTCCTTTGTAAATGTGTTCGATACGAAGCATTTCGAACATTGGGGTTTTGAAGAGCATTAGTAAGGAGGGGGCCAGAGCCTGGCCCTTCTATGTAGTCATACTGTGACACAACTGGAGAGTAAGGGGAAGAAGGCATTGGTAGAACTGTTTTGTAAGAGGCATTATGAAGGTAAGGATTTTGAATCGCATTAGACAGTGTTGGAGATGCAGGCAGACCTATACCCTGTCCAAAAACATCTGCTTCAGCTGCATATGGTGACATTGATGGCTGTAATGATGGTGAGCCAGGAAGCTGTGCCATTTCAGGAGCATATGGAGAGCCTGGCCTTTGCAGTGGTGAGACAAATGATGCTTCACGGACTTGAGTATTTTGTAAAGCATTTGATAAAACAGGTGATGCTAGTGTCTCAGGGTAATGGTGCAGAACAGTTTGTGGCACTGGAGCTACTTGAGGCACTGGAGTGTAAGTAGTGCTAAGCAAATTTGGATTTTGTAATGTATTTGATATGTGGGGTGAAGGTGGCTGCTCAGGAAATTGTTCTATACCAGTGACTTCAGGGACATAAGGTTGCATAGGTTGTTGGAAGGGTGAGTTAAAAGAGGCATTGTAAATACTTTGATTTTGTAAAGCACTAGCAACCATGGGTGCCTGAGGCACATTTATCATTTGATCAAATTCCACAGGGACTGGTTCGATTGCTGTAGGATAAGGATATGCCTCAGACATCTGAACATTTTGAAAGGGACTTGAGATAATAGGTATAGGTGATGTATGAGGGGAAGGAGTACGCATTGGTAATGGTGAAGCATGTCTGATAGAGGGGTGAGGGGAGGTTGGTCTGGGCATGTGCCTAATGGAAGGTTGGGGTGATTTAGGACCAATGTGCTTTACAGAAGGCTGTGGTGAAGGGGGTCCTCGCCTCAGAGACTGCCTGGCCATCAGAGGACGGCCAAGGCCAACAGGTCTTTGTGCATTCCGTGTGGGACCTGCTCGTCCTGGGGGAATCCCCATTCCAGGATGCTGACCTGGAAGCTTTGGCGAAGCCCTGATATCCTGTGCCATGACCGATCTGTTGCTACGTATGGATGCTCGAGATGGAGGCATTTTTTTGCTTGATGTGCCAAAACGACCCATTTGACCCACAGATGGTTTTACTGTTCCCATGGGAATATTTGGACGTCCCATTCCACGCATTTGACCACCAGGTGTCCCGAATGGGGGTGGGTTCCTCATAAGACGGGTTGACCTACGAGAAAAGTTGGGTGATGGTGAAATTTGACCAGCAGGCATTGGAGGTTGAGGAGATTCTGAACCAACTGCAAAACTTCTCCGTGAAGGTGTAGGTGATGATCTATGAGCTGCAAATGGGGAACGTGGCCTATTGAAGTCCAACTGCTGAACACTACCCATAGGATGCCTGCCCATTTGTGGAGAGGCTGGAGGGCTTATTTGCCTAGGAGGTGATGCGGAACCATGAAGTTTTCTTGCACCAAATGGACGATGAGTTATTGATGGAGAAGGAACTGGACTCTGTCTCCTTACTGAGGCACGGGGAGAATGGGGTGGGCTTTGCTTGTGGATGGAACCATGAGCAGGAGCTGGATGGCTTGTGCGAAATGAAGGCATTCGACTAGGCATTTGCCGGGCCATAGGAATCGGGGAAGACCTGGCTTCGATGAATGAGGCCTGAGGCTGGAAACGACGAAAGGCTACTGGAGAAGCAGGTGGGCTGACTTTCCTTTGTCCAAATGGGGAAGGTGGACGTTGAACATGTGGAGATGACATTCCTCTTATTGGAGATGGAGGCAGATCCCTAGCCCCAAATCTGCGTATGGAAGGCTGTGGAGAGGGACTCTGTCTTCTCCGTATGGAGGGCTGAGGAGAAGCGTGAAAGCTTTGTCTCTGCATGGGAACTTGGGGAGGCCCCACATCCATTAATGGCTCTGTAAATATTTCTCTTGATAACATTGGGGACATGGGTCTTTGTACAGGGGAAGCCATCATTCCCATGGACCTCCTGCTTGGTGTAGGTGATGGAAGGAACGTACCACCTTGGGCCATGGGTGTCATATATGGAGTCTGAATGTTAGGGCTCACAAACCCCTGAGGACTATTAGCTTGCTTTATTAACATTGCAGTTGGTGTGGGAACCTGGGGTATCCCTGGGTGCAGCAGCTCTTGTGTTTGTACAGGTACAGGAAACCCACCATCCATAAGTGGACCAGAAATGAATGGTACATTCACAGGATCATATTGTTGTGGCAATGGAGGAAGTTCAACTGCCATCCTTTCTTTACCAAAAAGTTTTACTTGAGGCCTTGGAACTCTGAACATCTCTCCTTGAAGATTCATTGGATCTATATCATTAAACTCATCACCCTCCATGACATCATGCATAGTATAACCATATGGCTGGTACATGTTGTAGGAAGATTCAAGATATGGAGAGACGCCTGATTCACTGTAACTGAACTGGTAGTCCTGGAGGTATGGGTCTTCATAAGCTCCATATGAATTCATGTACGGATCAGTTGCTCCAACTTCACCGTATACATTGTCATAGAATTCCTGAGGGTCTTCAAAGTAATCAAACTGACCCTGGTCATAAAACTCAATTTGGTCTCCATAAGGATCATAACCTTCGTCAATAAGATACTCGTCCTCATCATAATATTCCATATTATCAGTGTAACGTGGATCCATAAGGTGCTGTTGGCCATAGTACTCCATTTCCTCTGGGTAGTAGCCCATTTGAGGTTGTGCAGAATATGTGTTATAGTAGTCCAAACCATCATCATAATATTCTCCACCATTCTGTATTTCCATATGTGGGTTGTAGTACTCATCCTCAGTATCATAGTAGTCTTGATCATATGCCTGGGGCTCGTAGTAGTCTACAGGATCTTCATACCAGTCTGGGTTTCTCTGGAATGACTGTCTGTTAAATGCACCAGATCTCATTCTGCTGTGGTTATTATAGTCATATTCATCAAAATCATGTTCGTACGCATAGTTGTGATGGCCGTGAGGTCCTCGCATACTTGTTTGTCGGCTTCCCCCAGGAAATCGTTTAGTGCTTGACTGTCCCCAGCGGCCATGATTTCTGTTATATTGTTTCTGTTTCAATTTTGTTGAGAGGAACTTCTTAGTTAGCCAGTTTGTTGCTCCAGCAACTTTACCCAATATCTGACTATGGAGTTTAAAAAATGACCCATCTCCTGCTTTCTTTTTTCCGAAAAGTCCTTTAAAAAACCCTGTCTTCTTCTCTGCTGGTTTGTTACCACCAATTCTAAGTAACATGTAGGATGGCTTGCGTCCAGACTGCTCATTCTGCTCCTTTTCTTTTTTCTTTTTCTTACTGGCTTTGAAGCGCATCAGAAACCTTGGGGCATTCCTCAAAACAGACTTCCTTCTCTTTTTTTTAACCACAAAACTCTTTTGCTTGCCAAGTCCTAGAAACAGCCTAGATGTATTTTTTAGTCGCCTCTTTGAGCTCTTCCCAATTCCAGGGAACCCAAATAGTTTCTTTGTAGGTTCTGGTGCTGGCTCAGGTGGAAGCTCTTCCTTTTTCTTCGGCTTTTTCTTTGTTCCTTCTGCCTCAGGTTTGGACTTTGATTTATGGGCATCTTTTGATTTCTTTTTTCCTTTCCTATCTTCTTCACTTTCTTCATCTTCCTCATCCTCTTGGTCTTCTTCATCTTCCTCATCTGATACAACATGCTTTGATTTGGACTTTCCCTTTGCTGCTTTGCCTTTAGCGCCACCCTTTCCATGCTTGCGTCCATCCTCTTCTGAGTCTTCCTCCCTATCTTCATCACTTAAATCTTCCTCATCCTCAATCGGTTCTGCCTCTGAACCCTCTTCTGACTCACTGACCACTTTTGCCCCTTTTCCTTTGTCCTTTCCTTTCTTCCCGTCATCTTTTCCTTTACCTTTGGGTTCTTCTTTTCCTTTTTTCTTATCATCCTTTCCTCCCTTCTTGTCATCTTTAGCCCCCTTTTTGTCATCTTTCCCCTTTTTTTCTTCCTCTTTGCCTTTGCTTTTTTCAGGCTCAGCTTTTCCTCCTTTTTTCGCCGCTGATTTTGAGTCACCCTTTTTGGCTGGCATTTTGTTCTTTTCCAATTTTGCAGCTTCACAAACAAAGACATAAATTAAAACTTCATTTTAGAATTATGACCAAATATTTTTATATTATATAATTCATGAGTTACAGCAAACTTTATTTAATACGCACAAATATTTTATAACAATCAACTGAAGGAGGGAAGTCCAAAACAAATCCAAAAATTGAGACCGATAAAACTAGCCAGATTTAGGAAGATTTCGCAGACGGCATAGTAGCAAGGTTGTTTTGTGTCGTTTTTAGCATGGTTAACTATGACATTTATTTAGTTTTGGGGAGCATGACAAAAATGTCAATCAACTGCGCCATGAATGCGCATGGTAACTTGCAGATGATGGGAATTTATTAACAAACACACGGCATGCAGGTACGTAGAAAAGTATCATCACTGAAACTTTTGTAAATCTGGCAGGGACAAATGAGACCCGCTCTGCAAAAGGCCAATTACATTTTATAGTAAGAAATAGCTATGAAATCTCATTTTGCTAATCAACTTTACTTACCTTAGGATGCACTCACAGTCTTTAAGGTGGTGTGATGTGGACTGTCTGGATTGTAACTGGATAAACGTCTGTCCTCATGGTTTCTCCTGTAAGTTCCATGGGTGAAGCGAATTCCTCTGTTGAAATAATTCTGTATTCCACACTCATCCAGACTCTCTTTTCTTCTACCTATCACTTGAAAGACAAAGCCTCAGTTGTAAAGCGCAGAAACAGGTCATGACTACTCTAGTTCCTGGATCTGACCGTATCGGCTCGTCTCGGCATGGCTAGACCGATCATGAGCGAGGGGTGAAGTAACTGTGTCAGAGGATCTGTGTTGGTGTTTGTTCCATGTTTGTGGGACTGTAGAAGGAGCATTAATTTGTCAGGTCTCCTTGCCTTGATGTAACTTTAGCTCAGGTCTCATTCAGGCATGAATAATGTAGACGCAGAGAGACAGAGAAAGCGTGAGAGGCAGAGAAGAGGAGAGAGAGAGAGACAGATGGATTCAGATCAATCTCAAAACTCGACTACTTTAAATGTATTGCTGAGCGCTCAGAACAAAACATGATGGTTGAATATAAACACAAATAAACTACGTATGAAGGAAAATTCAAGATGGAGTTTATACTGTAAGTTCTGAATGTAATCTTGAAAATGAATCAACTAAACAGCTACAAGTCCATTTTTAGCAGAGCGTTCAGGTCTGATGTTGATTAATGTTTACATTAATTATTACACAACTCTGCACAGAAGTAAATCTACTGTAGATTGAAAAGGTGTTCTGATTATTCTAATATCAGAATAATTTACTTCTGACGCTAATGGAAAGTTACATAACCATGCCTAATCTTATATTTCTTTTACCTTTATCTATCATTGAGCACCGCCTGGTTAATTAAATAAAAAGATAAATATCCTTTACATTGGGAACCTAACCCTGAAAGTATCAAGGGTAATTAAAAATAGCGTTGTAAGGATGTAACTATAGAAACCAAGGCTTGATGTCATATCAATAAGAGCTACTTTAGACCAGGAACTGCATTCAGACTTGCTCCAGTTTCTTCTCTAGTGGGTCTGAGTTATGTGATTTGGAGACTCCTTTCATAAACATAACAAAACCCTTCCCTTCACCAAACTGACCATCATATGTCTGTCTTACAACATGTCTCTTAGTAGGGTTAGATCTATGAACAAGACGTTGCTATAGAAACTGTCATAGCTTCTCTTTGAGATTTTTTTTCTGATTGTAAAAAGTTGAGAACTGCGCTGGAATATACGTAACGCCATCGCTTGTACTATATTTTGTCGTGAGTGTGTGTAAGACGGAAGACCTCAGTCGTTTCTACCTGTAAGGGTGTGGATATCCGGTTGCCGGATTCTCATCGGACGTCTTCTGTGTGTAAGTCAACCCCAAGTCGATTAGTATGCGTAACGCAGTGTGGGAAGCGGGTGCCGTGTCACAGGTAATCATGGAAAATAACCTTTTGACCTCTGATAAGGGTAACAATGGGTCCATGGGCCAGAGCTCATTTCTTTTAGAGGTAAACTCAACCCAGAACGGGTAAAGGATGAACAATAGACGCGTAATTATCACGTGAAAATAAAAGCACTGAAAGTGAATTAGTGATAATGAATAAAAAGAGTCAAGTGATTAAATTTCAGGGTTCATGGAAGGAGTCTCCAGTGTCAGTGCGATACAAGGGGAATTAAATACTTTAGACTGGGTTGTTATTGAAGATGATATTTTTTTTTGTTAATGCCGTAACAATAAATCTGCTTCATCACTGATTATGTTCCTATAACTGCATACTCTGAAAATGTTTAAGTACTTAAGTGTGGCATGATCGTGTTAATGATGGTGAAGTAACACAGCAGCAAAGAATCTCTTAGAATCCGGGATTTATCAGAAATTCATCCAACAAAACCTTTGGCGGAGAAACAGAATATTTTCACCAAAGACTTATCGCTCTTCCTGCACCTGAATATCTTTAACCCACTCACCTTAAGAGAAGCTTTACTGCTCGAGTGACTAGTGGATTGTAAATTGACCCATGACGCCACCTGCTGTGTGGAAAAAAAAACATCTAAAATCTTGAACCTAATGTATTTGTTTGATTTACAAATAATAATAATAATAATAATAATAATAATAATAAAAACAACAACAACAATAACAATAATAATAATAATAATAATAGATTCATAATGACAACCATGTGCTATGTGCAGATGTTTTCTCTGTAAATTAGATTCACTGTTTACTTATGTTTTTATCATATACAGTAGGGAGGATAAAATGAGCAGTAAATGACACATAACAGAAGATTAAAAATAAATAAATATCAAAACACTAAAAAAGCACCAGAAAAAAAAAATCTATCCCATATAATTCACACAAATATAAAATTCTATTCTTTGGATTTTTTTTTTTTAAACTAATACATTCTGTCATTTTAAAATAGAAGAATGAAGGGTATACTATTATTAAATTTACATTAATGAATAAAATATTAGCAATTATAAAAATGTATTATAAAATATTTCTTCTTCTCATTTTAGTAAAAGAAACAAACAAAAAAGTCGTTGGAAAAAAAAAAACCAAACTGGATAAAAAATGTGGATCAAATCTTTCTGTATAAAAATGAAGCTTATACAGTATGGGACTTTTAGTTTTACTTTAATTATGAAACCAATTTGGCTTTTGATTATACTTTATGAGCTCAAATCATTATGAGCTCAAATCACGAATAACATGCAGTTATTTTAAGTAATAATAATAATAATAATAATAATAATATTAAAAAAAAAATCCCAAACAAAAAAATTTAACTGATTATAATGCTTTTTATTGTTTTATTGCTTTTTTTTTTTTTTTTTTTACTTTTTATTTTTGG
>JAQKPX010000010.1:21731738-21747831 GCA_030068255.1 Clarias angolensis | reverse complement strand
AGAGAGAGAGAGAGAACTGTGCAGTCTTAGGCACCATATTATATACTGTACCAGAAGATCTCATATTCTCCAGCAAGCTCAATAAAACCTAACAGCTGTTTTCTTATAAAGCTGCACAAATCTGTGTCTAAAACTCCTGATTTTATGCAATGAGTGTTCACTCCAAATATTGACTGTTTATTTTATTACTCTTTATTGCTCTTTATAGAGGTTTCTTTTATGCAGGGATGTTTTCAAAAGCATATTTTGCTTATGCCATATTTTTTTTTATGTGCCCAAGACTTTTGCACAGTACTATAAGTAAAATAGTTGTTAGGTTTTACTGAGCTTGCTGGAGAATACGAGTTCTTCTGGTAACTGTCACACTCGCTCCTTTCTATTTTTCTGCAAATCCCAGGAGGGTACATTTGGTTTTTTGTTTCCATCTGAAAACTGGTCTGTCTTGTACTATTTTTTTTTTCTTTACAGCCATGCATATATTCTCTTGTAATGCTATTTATTTATAAAATTTTACATTATATATGGAAATAGTGAATGATTTTGTACATAATTATGCAGACATGATGAACATATATAAAAGAATTTGGTGCCTAAGACTTTTGCACAGTACTGTATATAAGTTGAGTGTGTGTGTGTGTGTGTGTGTGTGTGTATGTGTGCGCGTGTGTGTGAGAGTGCTCTCATCTTTTTTTATAGCTGCTAAAACTCCATGAAAGTGCAGCAGGATTATGCTAACAGAGTGGATTCCACATGGTCATTATCCCGGTGTTTATGCTTTATATTACACGCTTATGTTTTATGAATATGATTGACTTTCATGAGGAAGAATCGTTTTTTATAAAAAGTGATACTGATCATTCCCATGAACTTGGGATGAACTTAACCTGATGTACAGCAAGTTAAAGTTGAAAAAGAAGCTCGTCAAGACCAACGTTATAAATTAGAGCGAGATGAGTAACCTGTTTAGAGAAACGTTAAGGATGTAACCCGAGTACGAATGCGCTGTTCCCAATAATCTGACATGAACGCAGTACTGTTTAAAAGTATTATTTTTTATATCATCTGCAGTGATTTGGACCAGAAGCCCGACCTAAACCCTGCCTTCCTGAGATCCAAAATAAACAGAGTTTTACCACATCCCAAAAATTCCACGCTTTTATTAATAGCGCGGTTGCTCCATAAAGCCCACGCAGACCACGCAGGGCAGAACATCTCCGCTTTCTGTTGTTCTTTATCGTTATTAAAAAGAAGAATCTTCACTGGGAAATCTTGGCATTCCAGCGCCGTATCAGATAGTAAGTCCAGTGAACTTTTATGATCTCTCTGAAAAATACATTATGTAAAGGTTGCGGTTAGGGGGCGTGGCCGAGTGTCGCTCCTCACTTTGTCCATGTCTCAGCGACATCCCCAGCATCTGACAGTAACAAGCTAACAGACGAAAGTTTAAGAACATGCCGTAATATTGATTTTAAAACAAATATCAAGGACTTAAGTTTGTTTGAATAATCCAACACCAATGGTTTCTACCCCTTAAGCACATGCTTTACAGAACAGTCAGTGTTAAAGGTGTCCTCCATTCCATTGACAGAACCTTCTCCAAACATCTCAGCATGCTTTCCCTAAGCAACACAGCAACACTCAACTGAGGTTTCCTTCATCCCAACAAACCTGACTGCTGTGTCCATTTCTTTGCTTGTTTATCTGTAACTTTGTCCCAGAGGTTCTCTATGGGATTAAAATCAGGATGGTTCCAAGTCCAGCTCTTCAACAATTTTGGATTGATGGCAAGGTACACCATACTGCATGACCAGGTTGCCATGCAAATGTTAGAGTTCATGGTACAGCATGGTAATAGTCTGGTAATAAAGCACAAATTACTGCTTGCCGCAGTTTGTTCCTGTCCTGTTTAGAGGATGATCCAAACCAGATGGATGTCTAGATGTGCATAGGATGTGTTTGATGACTGGAGCATAGTACTGGACCAGTTGCTTCTGTGGCAGATTGTACTTCCTCAGGTGGCACAAGATGTACATCCCCTGCTGTTTTGATGATGTTCGTCCTTATGTTGGTCTCCCAGGTCTTGGGAAATCCCCAGAAAACCCAGGGTAGTCCCCAGAAACCTAAAGGAGTCCACAGATAATACGGTGCTGTTGGGATACTGTAGGGGGAGCACTGCTAAGTGTCTCCTAAAGTCCATGTCATGTCCACACTTTTGAGTGTGTTCAGCTCCAGGGTGTTCTGACTGCACTAGAGCACCAGCTGCTCAACTTCCTGCTAATATACAGACTTGATGCCATCTTGGAAGAGCCCAGTGACTGTAGTATCATCTGCAAACTTCAGGAGTATAACAGCTGAGCCCTTGGATGTGCAGTCATTGGTGTAAAGAAAGAACAGAAGTGGGGATAGGACACATCCCGGGGGACGCCAGTGCAGAATGTACGTATGCTAAATGTGAGTCTATTCTGCCTCACCAATTGTTTCTTGCCTGTCAGGAAGTTGGTAGTCCACTGACAGATGGAGGGGGGATACAATCAGTTGTAGGAGATTGGAGGAGAAAATATCTGGAATTATCATAGTAAATGCCAAACTGAAGTCCACAAACAAGATGTGTGCAAATGTTTCTGGGCAGTCAAGGTTTTGCAGGATTGCCCTGTTGTGTATTTCATCCATTGATTGGCTGTCAACTATTGACCTATTTGCACAGTAGGCAAACTGCATGGAGTGTAATGGCTGTCCTGTGATATTCTTCAAGTAGGCACCAGTTGTCACCAGTCATTCAAAAGGTTTCATGACCTGTAGTCATTGAGTCCTGTGATGGAGGGTTTCTTAGGGACCAGGATGATGGTGGAGTGTTTGAAGATCCAAAGATCTGATAAAGATCTGGTTAGAAATCAGAGCCAGTCGGTTCGGCACATGCTTTAAGACAGGAAGGGAAACACCATCTGGACCAGATGCCTTCTTGAACTTCTGTCTCTGAAAGAGCCATCTCATATCCACCTCAAATATTGTGAGTGCAGCTTGAGTATAGGTGGGAGTTGTCAAGGGGGTTGACAGAGGTATCATGTGGTAGTCAGTGTACTATGGTGGGTAAGAGGTGTGAAGATGTCCTTTTCAAATCTGCAGTAAAAGGAATTAAGGTTGTCAACCAAGTCTTTGTTTGCCTCAGCAGGGGGTGGTCTGTAGTTTGTGATGTCATGCAGCCCTCTTCAAACTGACAAATGTATTTTTATCTGTTTAATGTAGCTTCTTTCACTAGTGTGATCTCTTTTGCCAGTGAGTTCCTGTCCTGCTTATACACGGCTCTATCTCCACTTGTAGGCATCTTCTTTGGCCTGACAATGTTAATCTGGCTGTGAACCATGGCTTGATGTTGTTATATGAGCACAAAATCTTGGTTGGCACACATATGTCTTCACAAAAACCAATGTAAGATGATGTCACTTGAACCAATAAGATGAACCATGCAGTGATCCGAGTGCCCCAATGCTGCCCAGGGTACAGAGCCATATTCATTCGTAAGGACCAAGGATAAAGTTATTATCCCTCGTGAAACAAATAATACACTGCCCATATTTTGGCATTTCATTGTTACATTTTGATCTTTTGAAGTCCCAGAGAATTAAGAAAAGTGAATCCGAATTCTTTCCTTCCAAGGATTAATGTTTGACCTGCAAAGTGTTGCAAGGCATAATTCACAATAGCATTCTGTGGGATGGAAACCCCCTGGCCAATGAGAAGGGGGAAAATTCCCACAGTAAATAAAAAGGTTTAACGTTTAAAAACAATGTTAAGAACAAAAACTGGGCTGCAGTACTTATTCAGCACTGTGATGTCTGTACATCAACCTTCATTTATGTAGAAGAAGATTCCACTGCCTTTTGTTTTCCCCAATAGCTTTGTTACAAGATACACTCATGGTAAGTGGAAGCCTGAAAGATGTAATTCATTGCTGGGGACAGAATCATTGAGCCAGGTTTCAGTGAAACAGAGGGCGGTGGAATGTGCCAAGTCTTTGTTTGTCTGATTGAGAAGCAGTAGCTCCTCCATTTTGTTCGGCAAAGAGCAGAGATTCGCTGGGTGAATCGCTAGGAGCTTAACGAGGGCAACGGCGAGCGTCCCCATATCTGCATCTCCCCCATGTTCAACAAAGAGCTCCTCTAGCTAAGATCTGTAAAAAACACCTTCCAGGTTAGTTAAAACTGGTGTAAAAAGGTCTGGTGCGAACTGCCTGATGTTTGCAGTTCTTCTCTATTGAACGTGATTGGGTTCGTGTAACAAAAAACACAAGCAATAAACAAAAACAAAGATAGTACTAGCATGCCGAGGCGCCATTAGCGGCACCATCACGCTCATCATGCTCCCAGCAAAACTGAAGTGATGTTCATCCCAGGCGATTCAACTCCCAGATCTCACCTTCGGTTAATGCATACAACTTTATTGTAACTCAGGGAAATCAACTGTCCTTCTCTGCGCACGTTGTTAATCTGACACAATCTCTTATTAAAAACATCAGAACAATTCAGTCATTTCTATCCACACAGGCCACTCAGCTCCTTGTTCAGTCACTTGAACAAGGAGCTGACAAGACTGGAGCACCTTGCTCCTGGCAGGTCTGCCTCAAAGCACCATTTGATCCAGAATGCAGCTGAGTAACTGGTTTGTAATCTTTCTAAATTCTCCCACACCACTTAGCTCACTCCATTAGCTTCCTGTAGGCTGCTGCAGCAGATTTAAAACACTGAAGCTCACATGCATACGAAGCCAAAAAACAGTCCAGCACCCACCTCCCTCATACAGCTCACCACTCTACATAGTGCACCATTCTCCCTCCAGTCCTCCAGCACTGCTTGACTGGTTGCACCATCTCTCGGGGTTGAAGGAAGATCTGCATCAAGACTCTTTTCTGTTCTGGCACCAAAGAGGTGGAATTAACTTCTTCTAAGTGCCCAGACAAAGTCCTACTCCTTCTAAATTTAGCGCTTCATATTAAAAATATATGTTGTGTGTGCTCTTTTCTGCCTATATTACATCCAACACTTTTTATATTCATGGTATTCTTAGTCCATGGCCTACTGAACCATTATCAGGATGTATTTATTGTCAAATTACTTCTATATATATGTTGCTCTAAATAAGAGTGTCTGCCAAATGGGTAAATGTAAACGTAATTGGAATCATGTTTTTATGAGGTATTGTTGTAAAATTTTTTCCAGATTTTACCTAATGGTGGGGCTAGAGGGCTTGAGTGGACCAAATTTAATGAAAAGCTTCTATTTGTTTGTCATAGTTAAAGGTTAATAATAGAAAAAGAAAACATACTGTACAGTCAGAAACATTGTTGCATGGCCCCATAAAAACCCTTATGATCTAAGCCACACCCACTTTTGGATAAACAAAGGTACAGGTACTGTACAGGTATGTGGATCAGAAATAGATGCAACTCTTGACATTTTGTAACGCATCTTATATGCACAATTAAGCAGATAAATAAGTAAACAAATAAACAAATATGCGAGACAGAGCATGGACAGCGTTCCATCTAGTTCATCTCACATCTAGTATTCTCGGGATCCACCTACACCCTGATGAGAATAAAGTTACTGTGTGTGTGTGTGTGTGTGTGTCATGTAGGCAGACGAACGAATGCTTAAAACACTCCGGCTTAAAGTTACAGACACGATGCTGGAGCGAGACTTCGCAACGCCATGAGCATTTGATGATCTTGAAGTGTGTGTGTGTGTGTGATTGTAGACAGGTGTGTATGATAGGAATCCTCAGGAGAACTGTTTGCCTGAGTGTCATGTGATGTGATCGGTGCTTGGGAAACATGGAAACCGGGTTTATAACCTTTTATAGCTTGGCGCTATTGAGTTTTTCTGCGGTTTGAATGAATAAACATAAAATGAAGGAGTTTACGAGGTTAGTAAAACGCTAATTGTGTGATTTTACAGCTAATCTGCGCACACACACACGCTCACTTCTGCGCCTCTTCTCTAGCCGTCTCTGCCTCTTCTCCTCCCTGAGGCGTGCCTCCTCCTCCTCCTGGTCCTGACGGCATTTGTGGAAGTTTTCCACCACGACGCCTACAAACATGTTCAGCACGAAGAAGCTGACGATCAGCAGGAATGAAATGAAGTATAGCAGCATCCAGGGGTTATGGTTCCTTATGGGCTAGAGAGAGAGAGAGAGAGAGATTATGAAATATCCCCACACTATAATACCCTACTCAGTAGTAACCCCCCTGTCCAGCAGGCTATATTCAGTTTGTTGGTGTTGTATTGCCGGTTGACCCATTATTCCACAGATCAAAACAATTAACCAACAAGTGAGCTGGCGGTGGGTGGCATGTCAAGTGGTGAGAACATGGACACCTTTACAGTGCTGGACATTTTGTATGGCCTGTAAAGTTACGCTTTGATTTTGAGAATGAGACGGTGCGGAGAATGAGAATGCGCGGTATCCCTCGTGGTTATGGCGCTATCCGAAATCAGACGACGCCACCGTATCGTTAGCTTTTCCTGACGTTCTGCATTTAATTTGACTTCTGCATCGAAGCCTGGGGTGGATCTTAGGGGGATTCCTGTGTCTGGTGCATGCAGAAGTACACTAGCTCGACTCCCAACCACATTATCTGGGTGCGTTAGTCTAACCCTGAGAAGATCGATTCAGTACGTTTATATTTATTCATTATTAAGTGCCTAAAGATACAAGACTTTATATATACAAGGACTGCCCCAAAAATAATGGAAAAGCAGGCATAACTTTTTTGACATAAGTGACATAAGTCGTCCAAATTGCACAAATTATTAGAGTAACTCTTCCTCTATACTACTGAACATAGTCTCCATCACACCACATGCAGCATCTTTGAACCCAACTCTTGAATCCTATTTGAAAATCCCATGTCACATCTGATGGTCTCCCACTGTGTGGTTCTTTAAACCTCTTCATCTGTCTGTGAACATCGCTCTCGTCAATGGTGTTATTTCTATAAGACGGTGTAAATGCATGGGGTGTGATGTAGACTATGTTGAAACCACCTAGGTTTTGGGTTTCCCTGTGCCACCAGGGTGGCTCTGGCCCCTCTGGGCGTGGCTTCTGGGGGGGTGCTGGGGTGTCAGGACATTGGCAGCGGATTCTTTGTGTGTTGTGATGCTCTTTGCCCGCTGGGAAGCTTGCACTCAACAGGTGTTCTGGTGCCTTTCATTCATAGTCAGTACTGTTTTTATTTTTAGTTACATTTTTTAATAACACTGATAACAGTGAAATAGAATAGAAACTATTACAACAGCAATAACGACCTAAGCAACAACAGAATGCAGAACAATAACAGTAAAAACAAAAAAAGTTATAAAAACAGAAAAAAGACAAAAAAGAGTAAAAAAAAAATAAAAAATCAACAGCAATAACCACAGTAGCTATAGCAGGAAGAAACAGAGTAAGAAAAAGAGCAGCAACAGGAACAAACACCAACAACAATAGAAACGAAAACCACAGATATACAGTAGCTACAACAGCAGCAAAAACAATGACAACAACAATAACAATAAGATTCAAGAGTAACAGCAGCGACAACAATAACAGGAAGAGCAGCAGAAAAAGCAATGCGGAAAATCCAACAATATCAACAGCAACAAGAGCAACAAGAACATCAGGAACAGTGACAACAAGTACGAGACAACAACAGGAACACGAGCAGAAACATCAGCAACCGACCAGATAAACAAGAGCCACTGAAATAACAGGTTAAATGACATCAGCAACAAAAACAATAATTAATAAACAAACAGCTGAGCAACACTGCAGAAAACAACAACAACAACAGGAACAACGATAAAAAGATCAGGAGCAACAAAAACAGAGATGAAAAACAAAACAACAGCAAAAACAACAGGAACCAGAAGAGCAACAGCAACAATAACAACAAAACCAGTAATAAAAACCCAACAACAGAATAACAACAACAACGGAATAAAAAGAGTTATGAAAATCGAACTACAGTAGCAGCAGAAACGGTAATAAAAGCGCAGATACACAATAAGTCGAGTGACAACAGCAGCAATGAAGACGAAAAACAGCAATAAAACAACAACAAAAAAGCAGCAGCAATAAGGAAGCCATGTATAATCCTCCGACGGTTTACGTTTAATTCTCAAGCAGAACCTCAGACACATTTTTCCCGTCAGCAGATTCCCCGGAGCGCCGTTTCCGCTCGCTGTTTTTCACATTATTAATTTGGGCATTTTGGCTCAGCGTGCTCATGAGTGTAAAGAGAGCATCAGCTTTAATCATGCGTTTGTTTATTGCGCTGAAGGAAAGAGGGAAAGAGGGAGGACGAGGGGACAGATATGAGAGCATGGAGTGACACTGCTGCGAAAAATAGGTGTAACTTTCATAACGAATGTGCAGCGGGTTAACCGCCTGAAGCAAAGAGAGGGAACAAACTGTCAGAACCAAGAGAGAGAGAGAGAGAGATAAAGACCCAAACATGGCTGTTTTCATGTAACCCTTATAAAGGTTTTTTATTGTGTGTGTGTGTGTGTGTTGCATTTGTTTTCAGGTGTTGTAGATTGTAGAGAAAGAGATCGAGACACGAGAGAAAACAAAGAGAAAAACAGGACCCATTGTTAATGGTATTAGGAAAGACACACACACACACACACCTGTTGATCCACCGCCACTGCATCTAATCCATCATACATGATGTTGACCCAGCCGTCTTTGGATGACAGGACAAACAATGACATCAAGGCCTGTGTAAAAATGATAACAATAAAAATAAATTAATAAATATATAAATAAAATGTGATTAATGAAGATCAGTTTCTACAGCTGGAGAGTTGAATGATTACTTTAGAATAGAATAGAATAGTCTTTATTGTTATTGCAATGAGTACAATAAAATTAAAGTGCATCTCTCAATGAATTAATGAAATGAATTAAAATCACATAAATTATTAAAGTTATTTTGAAGATGGAGTTGAGTTTGTAGATGGAAGTTTGTAGCTGTTGGAGAGTTCTCAATTCTGATTGGTCAGAAGGTGTTAGAGTTTCTATAGTAACAACAAACAACTTCTACATAATTAAATGGCTTAAAAAAGGACCATGGTTATTTACAGTAAACTCGTTTTCGTAAAATTCTGTATAAAATTCCATAAAATTTCAATTGTAAAATTGTTGTGGAATGAGAGGAATAAAACATTTAAATCACACTTACAAATAGAAATTTATAGAAAAAAAATCTCCATTTACCTGGCCCAAGTTGTCAAAGTTGTATTTCCTTCGGACCCAGCGGTAATTCGCCTGCAGACACTCGGACTTGTTGGTGATGTTTCTGGTGTCAAAGCCTTCACAGTGATAAAACTTTCCCTTAAAGAGCTAAGAAGAAAAATTGGTAATCAGTTAATATTCTTATTAATCTATTGAATTATCAATTGAAATTCTACAACTTCACCAATTACAATTGGCTTTCAGAAAAACAGTCCAGGACCAAGTGAAGACTTTTCGGGAATGTTGTGCTCTCTGAGAAAAGTGAGGCCATTTTGGGGAGAAGTGAGGACTTTTTAAGAGAAGTAAAGAACTCGTGTATAAGAAAATATGTTTTTGGGGAGTCAGGATATTTTGAACAAAAATGAGGAACTTCAGGGGAAGTGAAAACATTTTGGTGAAGTGGTGACCTTCCTAAGAAAAGTGAGGACATTTTGAGAGAAGTGAGAATCTTTTGGGGAAGTTAGGACCTTTCAAGGGAAGTGAGGACATTTTGGGAAACTGAAGACATTTTTTGGGAAAGTTGTGACCTTTATGGGAAGTGAGAACAGTTTGGGGTAAATAAGGAGCTTTTGGGAAAGTGAAGACATTTTGTGTAAGTGGTAACCTTTAAGGAATATGAGGACATACAGGGGAAGTGAAGACCTTTTGAGTGAAATGAGGACCTTTTTTTTTTTTGGAAGTGAAGACAGTTTGGAAAAGGGAGGAACTTTTGTAGAAGCAGTGACCTTTTGTGAAGGTGAGGACAATTTTGAGGTTGTAGGGAAATTTTGTAAAAGTTCTTATAGAAGTGAGGACCTTCAGGGACAATAAGTAACCATTTGTGGAACTAAAAACATTTGGTGATTTTTTTTCTGGTGTATGTCAGATAATGAACTGTGTGTGTGTGTGTGTGTGTGTGTGTGTGTGTGTGTGTGTGTGTGTGTGCGTGTGTGTGCGTGTGTGTGCGCATTTACCTGGACTCCCAGTATTCCAAACACAATGAAGAAAGCACAGCAGATCAGCACGATATTCCCAATTGGCCGGAGAGAAGTTATTAATGTTTCAACCACCAGCTTTAACCCAGGAGCCCTACTTATCACCCTGACAAACACACACACACACACACACACACACACACACACGCACACACACATATCGATGCTGTTAATTACACTGAGTAGAGTTTCAGCTCCATAGAGAGCACATGCTTGAGAGAGGTCTGGGAGAGGAACACATCATCCAACTTTGTTAGTCAGACTGGATGGCAGAGTAAATTTATTACCGTTAAATATTTAATCTGATTGGTCAGAGAGTCTGGATTTATTTTACCCGGGGCCAATTCCCCCCCACCAGGCAGGTCTCTTGTGTCTTACTCTAGGTACTGGAGGGAGGAGGCTAACACGTGCTTGGACTGAGATACTTGAAACCAAACAACCATGTGGTGCTTCATCACAGGGAGGCGTAACATCCTCGGCAGAGTTGTGTCTGATTCAGGTCATAAAAGATAAGGGACTCCACTCACCTGAGTGGTCTAAGCGTTCGGAGAAGACGCAGCACTCGCAAGATTCCCAGAATGCGGTTTCCTCCAGATGAGGCCAGAGACACCAGGATGTCCACAATAGATACAAACACCAGCAGGCCATCTAGAACATTCCAGCTGCTTTGCAGGTACGAGCCTGGACCGACGTACAGCCCCATGGCCACCACCTAACACAGGAACCGCTTGTGTAATCTGTTTAGCTCCTTCACCAATATCACTGCCATCATGTTATTTATTTTTATATGTCAATAGTATATCTAATCATTTTTACCTTGACTGTCATCTCAGCGACGAAGATCACAGTGAAGATGTAGTTAGACACACTGAGAAAGACACGCTCCTGTAAGAAGACAGAGGGAAATTCCGTGCTGAGCTGAGCTCTTTAACATTCATGGAAGAAGCCTCCAGTGCCAGCATTTTGTAAGTGTCATAGAAAAAGATAAAGGTGACAACACACCCTGTCTGAGAGATATCTGCTGGGACGCTTTATGCTAGTTTGCACGCTAAATTAAACTCGAAACAAGAATGATAAAGTGCTCAAGAAAGCATGGCTTCTCCCCAGTGGCTCGGTTTCCAACAACTCCCTGGGAGGCTCTGAAATTAATATGCTCGTTCTATTCATTTTGTTGATGAGACACGGTGAACTGTTGAAAACTACAACACAATACTGCGACTCGGCTATGACAGGTTCAGGCCCCCGTACAGTACCACCCAACTCCAAAAAATAAAATAAAATAAAAGGAATTTATGTGCTTAGGGACTATACCTACAGTACACTGTCTGTAAAATCTTACATATAACACCTATGTGACCTCTTCTGTACTATTAACCACACAAATCCATTCCATCAATCTATCCACTGCCTATACTGCTTGGGGTCACAGTGAGCCTTGAGCCAATCTCAATCTAATTAGTGCACAGTGGGGGACGTCGTGGATGGGGTGCCAAGGGATATACAGTACACCCCAAGCTATTTGGAATCAGTTTACAAAGCATGTGTTCAAACTGTGGGAGAAAACCCACCAAGCACGGGGGGAACATGCAAACTCCACACACACAGACCACAGATGAGATTTGAACCAGCAATAATGGACATTTTAGGCAACAATGCTAAACAATACATACTATTTATTGCCCAACAACAATAATGTGGGTATTTGACAGATATAAGCTGATGTGCTGCTGATTTGTTGAATTAGTTATACAGTTATACATTCAGTTACAGTATTCTGCACCATGGGTGGGTTTCTTCCTGGTACTCCGGTTTCCTCCCACAAGTGTGTGATTGTGTGAGTGTGTGTCTGCTTGATAGACTCCAGGGCCCGTATTCGTATTGCTCGAAATGATGAATTCTGACATTTTCTTAGAATTTCCCCTTAAATTTAGGACTAAATCTAAAGTAAGTAATAATAAAAATGATTCACGAAACATCTTAGCCCTAAAAACAGCTCCTAAGGTAAAAATTGTTAAGAGTAGAGAGGAGAGAGCCACTTTTAAGTGGCTTAAGAGTTTCTATAGCAGAGGACAAAATGGTGAAAAGAAGAAATATTCTCCCAACACTGAACGTGAAGCTAAAAGTAAACACTGATCTTGTGTCCAGTTTGGACACTTTCTTCAAAAGTCGACACATTTACAACATTTGGCTCTTTTAATTAACTATAAGATATTTAGCTTATAACAGAAACTTTGCATAAAGTAGCCTGCATTCTGCATTTATGAAATTTCTTTATATACATACATTATGATTTCACTGTCTGTTCTAATATTATATATTCTATTTTTACAAAGAGCGCATTTTAAGACCTTTACTTAGACTTTTTTTTATCAACCAAGTCCTTGAATTGCTGCATCATCCCTATCAACGGGTTCGACCACACCTCCTCACTAGGATAAAGGTTTTTGTACTTTCCTTATACAGAGTTGCTCTGAGAAGTTTTCTAAATCACTTTTAGTCTAGGACTCCCAGCTAGGACTTTTTCAGCTAAGATAGGAGCTCTCTGAGAGAATTCTAAGAAGCTGTGTGAATACGGGCCCAGGTTTCCCATGACCTTGTACATGATAAGTGTTGTGTTTGATTCCTAGTGGTCAAAATAGGATCTGCGACAAGTGCTACTAGACATCTATTGGTGGAGTAATCATTTAAAAATATCCAAACCCTCTTGAAATAAACTGTACACTGTACGTGGATGACACTCAACCTTTTAATAATATAGGAGTTCGTCTTAAGTAAAATGTACAGCGGTACCTCAGCATATGAGTTTAATCTGTTCTCGGAGGTGAGTTCTTAATGTGAAACGTTGCATTGTGGAACACACTGTCCCATAGGAAATAATGTAAAAGCAGATAATCCGTTCCAGTCACCCAAAAATATCACCAATATTACCAATTTCCAACACTATAATCATGTAAATTAAATAAAATATGAAAAAATTGGTTATTAAACCTCACTGAACCTTAATTTATGATTCCTCTCGGCACCGACTGCTTTAAAAACCAAACTTAAAGCGGCTCCATTTTCTTCTTCCTACTGTCCTTGATAACATTGTTTGGACCCGCGGTGCTTGGGACCCAATATGTCTTCATTAAATCTTACACAAAATGTAAAAAAATAACAACAAAAAAAAGGTAACTCGCTTCGCAGCAAGTTTTGTCATCTTGCAGCACCAAAATCTACCCCCACAAGTCAGGCTTCACGGTTTCCGGTCGAAATAAACCTCACTATTTAAATACAATTAAAATATCTATATATTAAAAAAACAAGAAAATGGTTTGACGTTGTAATGGACGGTGGATTAACTCACCATGCTGTGCGGCTGGATGTCGGGTCTCTCGAGTGCAATGGTGATGCAGTTGAGGAAGATGAAGACCAGCACGGTGTGATCGAACATCCTGTGAGTGATGAACTTCTGACAGCGCACACGGAAGCTGCACACAAAAGCAATGACGTTATCCAGGTGTGAAGATAGATCTGTATTTGGGGGATTTCCTAATTGAAAAAACTATTAGATTAGGCTTTGACGACTTCTCCACCTTAGTTACTGTACATCAGTCTAGTTGTGTAACTGGTCTCAGTTAAAGCTGAATATATACAGTAAATCCTGTGTATGTTACTGTATAAACGAGACTCACGAGGGTCATGTGACAGCTCTCTTTATTTCTTGTCTCGACTGGAGCTTTTTATTTAGTTTCAAACCAATGATCTATTCATTACAAACACTATCTTTTGTATTTCCTTTCATCCCTAGCATTTTTGTTTCCTCTACACTTATTTATACTCACTTATTTTGAGGTGAGAACGCATACAGTGACCAGTCCTCGTGATCTCTGCACCACTGGGGTTTGTACGGCTCCAGCATCCTTTTCAGAATAACACACCAACTCTACAAACAAAGAAAAGAAAAAAAAAAGGAAAAGAAAAAAGGAATCAGTATTAATCCTCAGAGGTCGACGCCTACTTTTGCACTCTGGCTACCTAAGCTCACCGCTCAATAAAAACAATAACTGCCCTTATTTCAGATATGTATGTGGT
The DNA here is from genome assembly GCA_030068255.1 of Clarias angolensis. NCBI lineage: Eukaryota > Metazoa > Chordata > Actinopteri > Siluriformes > Clariidae > Clarias > Clarias angolensis. Next base: position 21,733,513 of record JAQKPX010000010.1, on the reverse strand, counting down.
GTGTTTTTGCACATTTTCCTCCAGCAGAGATGGAGATTGCAGTCATACGCCTGTTGAATAAATAAGTTACATCGATATACATCCAAAAGTAAAGTCAGAAATCATGCTCTGTACAGAATAAAACAACAGAATGAATAAGAATGCTTGACGTGAAGTAAGTTTTAAAGTCTTCATGCCAAATTCCGAAGCAACACGTGGGATGTAAGACAGTACAGATCTCAGCAGGTTAAAATACAGTATGGTGAGATACATCTGCATGAGAGATAATTACCACGCGAGACAGATGGAAGGAGGCAGAATTATGGCTTCACACTAGATCTACCAAACACACACACACACACACATACACACACACACACACATACACACACACACAGGGTCTATTTTCATGCAGCATAAATTAGGAATATAATTCTGGCTGAGAAACTGCCACTGCAGGGGTGTTTATGACTCCATTCTTCTCTTAAAGTTTCCACCTTTCGAAAGAACCAAAAGAAATGAGCTAATCCATCTAACGCTGTAGATTAGATCCGAATAACGCTCACGGAAGTGGTCTGGTCACGAGTAGCGGGAGATAGTTCAACAAAATTCATTTGCATTTTTGAGTTTAATTCTTTGGTGTTGAACGTAACACACTCGGATTCACACTGGCTCCGTCCTCAGATTATATTCGCCAAAGAAGTTACTGTACCTGTTCAAAGAAACATTGAACCACAAATTAATATAATGTTTAATGAAACAAATTAAATACCAGACCAGAAAATACCATCATCAGCCACAAATTTCTTCAAAAGATTATTATACACACAGATTATCCAGTATATGGATTTATTTCAAATTCACGTGATTCAAATGAAATTTTGTGAAAAGTTATCAATTAAAGAAAGTAAAATTAAAATATAGTTGCAAGCGACAATGATGGGGCCCAAGCACCCTGGACCATCGCCACCTGGGCACAGTGGGCACATGCATTTAAAGGGGGTATCGCCTGCCATGTGTTTCGCCTGCCATGCGGAAGGCCTGGGTTCGATTCCCAGCCAGTGCCCAAACCCCCCAGCCACTGGATGCAGTGCCGGTCCCAAGCCCGGGTAAAATGGGAGGGTTGCGTCAGGAAGGGGATCCGGTGTAAAACCTGTGCCAAGTTGTTGTGCGGACTGGTTAGTCCGCTGTGGCGACCCCCTGCCGGGAGCAGCCGAAAGACCAACAACAACCATACCATAATACCATAGTGACATCATTTTAGAAAAGAGGGAACTTCATGTTTAGACCTCCAAAAAAGCTCCAGATGCTGGAAAAAAGCATCACACTATGATGTCACTCAATATAATGTCACACAGAAAGTTATTAAACCCTTTTTGGCATAAGTTTAAGGCATTATCACGGCTGACCGGTTTGAGATATCAAAAATCCCTCTACAAGTTTGCATCCTCAAAGTCTTTAGATCACATCGGCCCGGGTTGGTGGCGATCGTATAAATTCCCTATGAAGGGTCGCAAAATAACTGACTCCCTGTTGAGGCCATGACATGCAGTGTGATAGTTGTTTGGCTCAATGAGCTCTAAATGTGTTCCAGGTTTCGCGTGCATATGTGCAAGTGTGTATGAGATATGCAGCAAAATCTCATGTGAAGGCCCCTGAGCCACTCCCGGGCCCCGGACTCAGCAGATTCCAAACTGTTTTAGAGCATGTTAAAACCCCAAAAACCTCGGATGGTGGAAAAAAAATACTTAGAAGAACAAGAGGGCCCTCACATACTATGACGACATACGGCCGAT
>JAQKPX010000010.1:21699611-21714709 GCA_030068255.1 Clarias angolensis | reverse complement strand
TGTGTGTGTGTGTGTGTGTGTGTGTGTGTGTGTGTCACACCTGCTCATGGTACTCCACCCCCATGCTGAGGGTGTTGATCAGGATGGCGATCATGATGCCCCTGTTGAAATACTTGCTTTCGACGATCCTCCTCAGCACGCCTCTCACACACCCCACACACACCCCGAGGAAGTTCTCCCTCCTCGGCTTCTCGCTGAAGCTCCTCTCCGATTCCCAGCTCGACTTTTTCTGCTCCGCGTCGCTCTCTTTCTCCTCGTCCGAGTCACAGGCGGAGTCGGAGCTGAGCGTGTCGGCCTCGCGGGCAGAAACCGGGCATGTGGGAAACTCGCACGGTGCCGCTCTGGTGCCAGCTTCTGTACACACACTCGAACACATGCCTGGGTCGACACCTGCATGGGGACATGAAAACAACTGTGATATCTTCTGTCAGGAACATCAGGTGTTTTACACCAGAGATCTTTTCCAAAAGATCTCTAAAAACAGGTTTTATTTTAGATTTTCAGTCAGTTTTGGTCAAAATGTTTCAGAATTTTTACACCTGTTTATTTTCTAATATTTTGAAAAAAAAAAAAAGAATTACAACATACAGTTTAAAGTAAAATAAAAAAATCTGAAGAATTTTTACATACACAAATAAACATAATTTAGTTATTTAAGTGAGACTCAAAATGAAAAAAAAAAAAATCTTGTTCACTTTAACGTGAAAAATGTGTTTTAAAAACAGAAAAAAAATATTAAATTATTCAAAACTTCTCAACATAAAAGTCATGTTTTTATTTAAGGTTACATTTTTGGATAAATGCCGTCTCCCAAAATAAAGTCAGAGTGGACATGTAAATAATTTAAATATGAAAATAATGAAATATGAAATACTTTTAAATGCTTTTGTTAGTTTGTTAAGAAATGTTAGTTTTTTTGTACAAATAATTTATGCATGAAAGGATTAAGATATCAAAAGATCATTTTTTCAAGTTAAAAGTTTCAAGTTAAATTTTATTTATTATAAGTTTAATATAATAAACATAATTTCCCTTTTGTTTTTTATTTTTTGTTTGTTTGTTTATATCTATTTTTTTTTTAACTTTTACTCATGATAAAATTAGGTTTTTAAAAATAATCAGAATTCTAAATTATGAATTATGATTGGAAAATAAAATTTTGTAAACAAAATCCAGAAATAAAAAAAAACTTATTTTTATTTATTTATTTGTTTGTTTGTTTTTAAAGTTCTACCAAGATAAAGGCTTGACTTTCAGAGTGGACGTGTAAATAATGTCCATGTACACAATCCTCAGATTTAAACACTTTTGTCACTGAACCTTTTTCGTACGATCTTGTCAATTTGGTAAATTCACAGATTTTGCTCTAACAATAAATCGAACAAAATAAACAGACTTGTTCTTTATTTTCAGATCTGTTGATAACTTAAGGTTCATTAGTCGAGTGTGTGAGAGAAACAGCTCTAGAAATAGTGATGGAGTTAACGTGACGCGGTTAAACCAGGCTTGCTAAATTAGCAGGCAGCAAAAAAAGGATTAGTGCGGGACATTAATGTGCTTAAGGAGCTGTGTATATTCATTTTCATTTGAATTTAATTTATAATTATTAGAGCATAGGAAATCTTCAAAACCCAGGAGAAACACACGCTTAAGGTTTAATTAGCTCAGAGATTCCACTAGTCTCTACTTGCGTTATTTTCAAAAGTGACAAACCTGTGCATCTATCTATCCATCTTAGATGAGAAGCGTTCAAGTCTAACTGGGACTTGTGATGAAATTTCGAATGGCGAATGAAGGCAGGTGAAGAAAAAAAACAGGTGATTTACATTTACAGAAGACTTCAGTCACAGTACGGTGATGAGACTCTTAGCCGCAGTAAAACATCTGGACGGTGAAAACGTTTTAAAGAGGCCGTACGTCTGTGAATTGCGAACCCGGCGGAGGTGGCTCTGAACCCACTGCAGTCGTTTCTGTGAACATTGAGTGAGTGGAACGTCTGGTCCTTAAAAATTATGCATTTGTGTCTGCATGAACTGTACACACACTCATTCACCAACACCACTTGCATGTTGCAGGAACATGGCTGGGAGTCATCGCCACATCACCAGTACAGTCCTGACCTCGCTCCAAGACATTTACGCATGTATTGGCAAACATTAGAGGAGTTCCTGGGAGGCCGGCGTTTTAGACGTGAATCAGACAGACCTCAAGAAGACTTTCTACCTTGATGGTGTCCAAGCACTAGTGGAACACTGGGATAAGTGCATTAGTGTAGCAGGGGATTATATAGAAAAAAATACAGGGAGTTTTTCACTCTCAGTACTGTCAAAAGTCCCGCTTTGACACGAACACCACGCTGTATATACTGTACACGCTGAATATGTTGAAGATGCAACCAGAAATAAATACATGACTTAGATCTTAAATGAATTAGAGACTCAAGACTCAAAATAAAATCATGTTATTTCAGGAGTAAGTGATGGACAAAGTGAATTAATGAATGAACATCTGTATGAACACATTATGTAATGGAAGACACTCAGTGTTACTATTTCCCACCTACGTCATTTTTAATCAAAGTTTTAATGGTAACATTTTGAAACATTCTAAAAATATATAATACTTTGTTAACATGTGGTTGCACCTCGTGATGCTTTTTGCACTTGGGTGTGTGTGTGTGTGTTCTCACCGTGCTGTGTTTTGTTGTTGGTGTTCTGGGTGCACGTGCTGGTTTTAAGGGCACCAGTGCATCTGGGGTGAACCCGTGAGTGTGAGAAGAACGCCAGGGGCAGGATGGTGGGGTAGTTCACCCCGATCCCCTTGAGGCTGTGTACGGTCAGAGGGAACGAGGAAGCGTATTTGGGGAGGCATTTATCTCCGCCCAGAAGCACCGCCTTCATTTCCGTGACGTCCGTCCCATTTCCCATGTTGTGGTGGTGATGATGATGATGATGGTGGGGATGATGATGAAAAAGGTGCCGGGTCAGCTCAATTTTCTCCTTATTGCTCCAGTGTCCATTGGCCCCGCCCACAGTGGCGGACTCCCCGAGGCTAGCGCCCTTGCTCTTGTTCCACACCAAGTGAACAACATAGCGATAAAACTTGCGTAAAAGATGGATAAGGTAGTTCAGGAGTTCTTCGTAGCACGAGCCAGGCTCAGCCAAGCTGGCCAGCGTGGACTCTGTGCTCCGGAACCGCGCTCGCTGCTCGCGCATTAACTGGTTCTCACGCTGCTTGGTTTCAGAGAACTGTGTGGCGATGACCACCAGGCACAGGTTGATCATGAAGAAGGAGCCCACCTGAAAACGAGAAAGTGAACACAAACAACAAAAGGATTAAAAATAGCATTAAATAATTAGATTAACAGAATTACATTTACAACAAACAATTTAGGTGAAATATGCATTATTATTCAAAACGCTTTCAAAAAGCACTTTAGCACAAATAACATTACTAGGAAAAAGTGTTCATGTTTCAGGAATAAAATCATAATGTAACAAGTGAGAGTCTTTAGTTTTCTAAGATAAAGTTCATCTTTTAAAGTTAAAATATCAAAGTTAAAATATTGCAAATTATTTAGAGGTTTAAACTTAAACATTTTTATAAATCCTGTACAAAAGTAATAAAAATTAAATCTTAAAGTTGCTAGAAAGAGGTGAATTACCGGGATTACAAATTATAATATTTCAGCATAAAATACTAAAGTTAATGCAAATTTTTAAATATTTTGATATCGTAATTTTCAACAACATATAAACACATAATAAAAACAACATGGATAAACTAAGAAACCAAATTAAGCAAAGGGAAAAGCACAAAATTTTGGGTTAAACATAAAAATCTATTAAAAAAATAAATAAATCTATATTTTAACAATAAATTCTTAAAATTGTATGAACAAAATAATTTTTCATGAAAACAATAAAAACTAAATGTAAGTGGTAATATTTTGAGAATACATTCAGCATATTTTAATAATTTTTATAGATGAAGTTGGAACAAAGTGGTAAAATTGTAAGATTTGAGAACAAAATTTTACAAAAACCATAGCAATTTAAACGTAAAAATGTCACAATGTTAATATTTTGAGAAGGAATTCATTAAATATATTTCAAATATTTCCAGAATAATGTCTCACTGTTGTTAAACTTTGTGCAGATTATTATTAGAACATTATGTTTACAGACTTCTGGACGAAACGTAGATCAGGTTCGGCGAGAGCAGAAAACCTGTGTGTGTACTTACGATGATGAGGAAGATGAAATAGATGAAGTTGTAGAAGGAGTGTGCGTCCATGACGTAGTACATGATGTCCACCCAGCCTTCTAGTGTGATCACCTAAAGACGAGACGTGAGCCGAGGGTTACTTCCTGTCTGTCACTGGAGACTCCATCCATAAACGTTACATTAACATGTTCTTACTTCAAGAAAACAAAACCGTGTTAATGAACATTTCTAAAGAAAATAAGTTTGTTATTTTTAAACGGTCTGACATGAACGAGTCGTTACCATGGAAACGAGCTACAGTATTGTTGCAGGAAATAAATCAACCAATCAGAATCGAGAACTGGGGTGTCGGTTTAACAGTAAAGCTAAGTACGTGTTTCCTGAAGGAAATAATAAAGAAATAGGCATGAAAAATTGATAAACAAATCTTTGTAATGAAATTATAGCGGGAATTTGTTTTTCCAAGCGAGATTGATGATTGGTCGGTTCTAAAGTCCTGATATGACATCATTAGAGAGCTGGAATTCAACCTTAACGAGGAAATGAGGTTCAAAGTTGAAGTCCACTCGATGGTACAGAGAATGTCGAGTTTAATGTTTATGAGAATAAAACGAAGCTGAAGTTGAAGGTTTTGGTGCTCGAGCCAAAAAACACGAGGTCTTTAATCCCCTTGTAGCAAACTTGCTTGTCATTTCCAGGCTAATCGGATTACTCTGGGTCTCACAGTGTGTTTTCACCTGCGCACGCAGATTACTCAGGAACATGATGGATATCTTGGCTTTAGCCGAAACCATTAGGAGCGAACATGATGAACACTTGATTTCCTAAGACAGGGGCGATGCTTATCGATGCCGATTCTGTTGCCACAACATCATCCAGCTACAATAAAACTAAGTGTCTCTTGGCTCCAAAAGGAGGAGAAAATTCACGCTCAGCAAAAAACTGATACAATCAAGCGTGCGGGCCAAATCTCAGACATCTATCTAATGACGAGAAAGAATTCCAGTCTCTTTCAGGATACGCATTATTAACCTCAGACAGAAACTGAGGCACGTCAAACTGTGTTCAATATCAGGACACGAACAACAAGACAAATAATCATCAGTAAAATCTCACAAATAAATAATTGTTGGTTGAATTTAACATATTAATTTATGTAAATTTATAGAAACATGTTTATTGGGGGAGGGGGGTTAAGGCATTTTTAAAACAACTCTTTCCAGTTTATTTTTTCACTAGAGACACAAAAGTCTTACTGTACTTCCACTGTCATTGAAGCAATTGTAATAATAATAATAATATTAATAATAAAAAGATCAAACAAATTCATGCTGGAAGACGTAACCACACCCTGTTGTAACCTCTTAGCAGAGGTAGCCTGGGTGTTCAGAATCAAAAAACAATAAACAACAGCTCTTCTTCTTATTCAAATTTCACCTCGAGTTTTAAACAATATGTCTAAAATTATATCTCGTTGTTACATTTACAATTTTAGACGATTCTAGTGATTTTTTTCTTTCTTTTTAGAATTAAGATAAAAGAAATATCTTCTTTCAAAAAAGTTTCTCTGCATACCAGGATGGCGTCTAATTTCAGACTTGGAGCCTTAAAACGTATCTTTAAATCTTCAAAATGATCCTTGAAGAGATTTTGCGCCTTTCTTTGCGTCTTTAAGCATCTTTAACCTTCTTGATTATCCCCCTGAGCGAGGATTTGGATATTATTTTAGCTATTTTTAGGCCTGTAGTTATTTTTGCCAGATTTATGAAGGTCAGGGCCCTTTTGTGTGGTTTGTTTATTCTATGGTTATGCCTCATGCTAATACGTGATTAAGGGAAGTTAATCTCTGTGTCGCCTCTAGTTTATCCCCGAGTGAAACACAAAGTCATGGACGAGTATTTAGGAGTTCTAGACACTTTGAAAAACGGGAACATGCTCTAAGTGCATTTTGTTCTTAAGAATTCCTAGGGGTGGCAATAATTGTGACATATGTTTTTTCTTGGAAAGTGCGGCTTTTCTGATCATGGATTTTCTTAAAGTAAATTTATTTCAATGGACAGCTTTTTGCTGTGACGCTAAGCACCAAGGGTGCCAATAATTTTGCTTTACACCACCCTCTGTATTATCGAATGAAATTAAAGAGCTACTTAATATATAATTATATAATAACTAGTGACTGCTTTCCCTCATGGTCAGAGTTCTCGCATAGCGCAGACTGTAGTTTTAAAACTCGGTAAAGGAAACACCTGGAAGATGGCGATCCACGCGTATCCGATGTTATCGAAGTTGATGGCGCCGTTGTGCGGATTGTGTTCGCTCGCTCTGCAGTTGTTGTAGTACGCGTTCCAGTTGACGCACCACCCCTTACGGGCGGGCTCTAGGCGATCAGGGATCGTGGCGTTGTGAGCATTTAGCTCGCAGTAAGCTCCGCCCACTTTGCGGGGCGGGACATCGGAGCAGCGCAGCATTCCGTTCTCGCGGTTGGTCGAACAGATGAAGGCGATGTCGTCGGAGTCTTCGGGTTTGTAGTAAGAGCTTAAAGACGGAGAGAGATTATACATCCTAGACAGAGAGAGAATTAGAAAGTCAGACGTTATTAATTTATCTTAAAGTTGAGAATCAATTCTAATTGTTAAAATAAGCTGCATGAACCTAAATATTGATTGAATTTTTTTGACAGTTTAATAAAATGGATTCCTCAGCCATAATTCTACACATAATAGAATAGCCCTTGATGCAGCACATTCTATTTTTTATTCTGCATTTTATTCTATTTTTAAAATAATAAATTAAAACACAAGAAGATAAATCAAAGTTACATAATAAAAAAAAGATTATGTACTGTACAAGGTCATAACTGATTTTAACCCCTGACTAGCACACGACTCTGCGCTAACTACATTAGAGCTTAGAGTTAGAGAGGTTTGAAGCTGCTTCATGCTACATATCATTTTTTGCTACTTAACAAGACAACCTAAACAGACAAGCTTGAGAACTGTTTAATTCTTTTTATTATTATTATTGTTATTATTATTATTATTATTGTTGTTGTTGTTGTTGTTATTGTTATTATTATTATTATTATTGTTGTTGTTGTTGTTGTTGTTATTATTATTATTATTATTATTATTATTATACACTGGGAGCATTATTTGATGAGGATATTTGTCTCGTCAGGATATGCTACTGTTCATTTTTATAATACATATACAGTAGGTCATAATAAAATATTAAACCACTTACTGTGATAGAACATTTACTCCTTTATCATTTAGCAGTGTTCGACAGTGACGGTCTGAATCTATAATTTAATGCTACAGTAGCATTTTTTGACTTTTGGTAGCATAATATGGTAGAACACGTCAGTGTTAAATCCTCACAGCCTGTGTTTAACCAGTTAGCTTTCAGGATGCGTTTAAAGCTCCTTTTGGTTTAAGTGTATCCCAGGATACATGAGGGAACGTTTAAGGGATACGGTTAGTCGTGTCGTCGCAATTATTTTATGGTTCTCTAACTGAAGCCTGAACCGTTAAAGAGAGAAGACAAGAGCGACAGAGTGATGATGTGGAGCCGGATAGAAGGAGACAGCAGGTAGCAGGAGAACACCCTGTCCTCTTTCACTGCTAAGACTAGCGGCACTTAAAGCCCACAGATTCGAGCTAGGAAGGCTTTTTATCTTGATAGATGCCGAAGGAACGATTTAGAAGTGATTGGATAAAAACACGTTATATAGGAACCGGTTAAAAACAACGGCCGGGCGTTCTGCCACTGGAAAGATTTAAATTGCTGGGAAATTACTGGTTCTCTCTCTCTCTCTCTCTCTCCCTCTGTTTTTCTCTCTGTCCCTCTTCTCTCTTTGCTCAGGAACAGAAAGATCAAAAGGTGTGATTGCGTTTTAGTCAAGTTAATAACACCGCTTGTCAAACGTGTGCAACGTTAACACAAGCAATTTAGCGAATTGCCCGCTAGCCGAGTGGCGCTCGCAGTCCTCCATGTCACATCCATGTCACCCTCGTACACTGACGTGAAGTTCTAATGGAGTGGTTTTATACACTAGGGCTAACACAGGGAAGCTAATTCCGTTAGGTTAATAACATAGCATTACATATACGCTAATACAGAACTATTGTCTAACATTTACAATACAGCGGGACCTCGGCATATGGATGACACGGCTTAAGGATTTTCGCTAAGTCGCGCGTATGTTCAAAACTTCTCCGTGGAGAGCAAAGCAAGGCAAATTTACATAATTCTTTGTGGGGTTTTTTTTGCAAGATTTAGTGAAGACGTACAGTAGTCCCATGAGTCCCATGAATGTTATCAAGGACGGTATCAAGAAGGAAAAGGAGCCGCTTTCAGTTTGGTTTTTAAAGCAGCCGATGCCGAAAGGAATCATTAATTAAGGTTAAGTGAGGTTTAATGTCTATTCATATAATATTTCACTTCATTTACATGTCTTTTCTAAATGTTTTGATTGTTTCTATATGCAAAAACATGATTATAGTGTTGGAAATTGGTAATTTCAGTAATATTTTTGTCTGGAACGGATTATCTGCATTTACATTATTTCCTATGGGACAATGTGTTTCACAATACGAAATTTCACCTTAAAAACTCGCATCCGGGACCAATTAAATCCGTATGCTGCGGTTCCACTGTACTGACATTTTCCTCATAACACTGTTAAATACGTAACAAACCCTTGGTGGTGTGCTTGGAGGAAACTAATCAATGTTGGAGTGACGTGATAAAGTGGAGTCCGTATGTAATTCGTTATTATAGTATTAGGATTAATGCCAGTCAACACATTTTCACCAATCAGAAATGAGTTCACGAGAACTGAAAAATAAAATAAATAATAAACAATACCAATAAATTAAATCTAAATAAATCCTACAAAATCACAGCAGCTATTTTATATACGAATGTAAAGTCTTCTAATTCTAAACTAATTCTCACTCAGCATTAAAGACTAATCAGATAAAGTGAATTTCTCATTAATTAGAGCCCCCCCACCACCCCCCCGCCGAGTAACCAGGGCTTTGTAGTTGATGCACATCTGAAGCAGAGCGGGTGAATGGTGTGAGAGCGGTGTGGTTCCGAAGCGGGGCGTTTGATGTATAATCCGACTCGCGGTCTGCCGGGACGCTGCCAATTTATCCACATCGCACGAACCCTTGATATCTGCCGGGATTGATCGTCGTCTCCGAGCCGTCACGTGCCGTCTTTAAGAACACATTAAGTTGATTGGCGGCTGGTTCGGGAGCGTCTTAGGTGTCATGTTTGCTGATGTCCTCTGTGCTTTCAGCGCTAACAACACGAACATGAACACGCTCTCTGGCTAACGTTAATAATAATCTTGCTATTGCTAAACCAAGAAGCTTTAAATCTACTGTTTTGTCCCTGATTGTTAAACAGATCAACAAAACATGTGTAACTGTTGTTACTGAATCATGAGCCAATTACAGAAATGATTTATTGTGAAATCAATGAGTCGTGTGAAGGAGAGTCAGTCTCACTAAGTGAATTATGCTAAAACAGAATGATTCAACTGGTTCAGTTATGCCAGGAGAAGGAATTATGGGTAATACTGAGAGTGATTTAATTTCTTCATTTATGCCAAGTGAATCAATCAATTAGGCCATTTCCAGACTGAGTGATTCAAATGATTCTCTCACGCCAATTAAAGCAATTATGCTAAGTGGATTATTTCCAGAATGATTCAACCGGTTCATTCAACTGGTTCAGTCATGCAAAGTGAATCAATTACTGTATGTGAGTTCTTCAGTTGGTTTACTTTTTCAAAGTCAATTAATTATGCCAAGGTAATTAATTCCAGACTGAGTGATCCAAATGATTCTCTCGCACCAATCTCAACCAATTATGCGAAATATTTTAAGAGAGATTGAAACAAAATGATTTCATTGCCATTTAAATCAATTATGCCAGGTATTTTTTTATTTTTTATTTTTTTTAATTTTTAAATCAGACAGATTCACACAGTCTGTTTTAAAAAAGAAATTACCTGGCATAATTAAATCACTCAGTTTGGAAATAATTAACTTGGCATAATTAATTCACTTTGAATGAGTAAACCAATTGAATAATTCACATACAATAATTTACCCTGTTTGAAAAAGATTCATTTGGGACACATGATTCACTTGCCATGAATGAATCTTTTTTAAATGTGGGATTTGTTCACTCATGCCAAGTGAATCAGTTACTGTGTGTGAGTTATTCAGTCGGTTCACTCGTTCAAAATGAATCAATTATGCCATTCAGTTTATTTTCAGACAGAGTAATTCTAAAGGAGAGATCCGATTGTCTCGGTTATGCTCAGTGAATCGGCTCTCCAAAGTGAATTATATCCAAACAGACTGATTCAACGGTCATGCAAGGTGAATCAATTATGGGAAATTAATGATTTCAAGAGTTATTTAAAGAGAACGATTTGATTTGTGCAATTATGCCAAATTAATTATTTCTAATCTGAGTGCTTCAATTTATTCTCTCGAGCCGAGTGAACACTATTATTGTTGATTCTAACAAAGTCATTCAATTGGTCTATTTGTGCCGTGTGAATCAATTAAGGAAGGTCAATTCTTTTAAGCGATTCAACTGTTCGACTTCATACCAAGTGGATCGTGTACGTATGCTAAGTGCATCGTTTTCAAACAGAATGATTCTAATGGAGTGACTCAGTTGGTTCAGTCATGCAAAGGGAATCAATTATCCCAAGTGAATCCTTTTCAAATCGTGTAAATCAAAGAGAGAATTTTAACTCAAGCCGTGGGAATAATTTACTGTTCGCTGCATAAATCATCGGAGTTATTCATTTGGTTTACTAACGATAAGGAAATCAATTATGCCAAATTAAGTGTTTAAAAAAAACATAATTCAAAAGAATAATTGCATTCCAGATTAATTATGGCAAAATTTCCGACCAGAGTAATTCTAAAGGAGTGACGCAGTTCACTCGGTTCAGTCGTGTTAAATGACTGAGCTACTGTATGCGAAATCATTTATGTCCAGACAAAAAGTGAATCAATTGTTTTCCTCATGCTAAGTGACTCTATCAAATATGGTAAGTGGATCATTTACAAACAGAATGATTCAATTGGTTTACTCAGGCCGAGTGACTCAATTACGCTAAATGTGCAATTTAATTCTAAACAAAGTGATTCAAAGACATGGAGCTAAAGACAGGGGTAAAGCTGTAACGCTGTTTTTTTGCCACTCACTCATCGTCTATACCGCGTTATCCTGAATTCAGGGTCGTGGGGGCCTGGAGCCAATCCCAGAGGCTTAGGGGGCACACACACACACACACACACACAACACACACACACACTATGCCAATTAACATAACCTGCATGTTTTTGGACTGTGGGAGGAAACCGGAGAACCTGCAGGAAACCCACCAAGCACTGGGAGAACATGCAAACTACAGTACATGCACACAGACTTTTTTCTCGACCCGACCATGAAATTTAACTATACATGTAAATAAATAAAAAAAACTGTCATGGCAGATTCAGCTACTACATTTGCAGTTCTCCTTTTCATTTTGGTGTTTTTGTCCGTGAGGAACCTGCAAGATCAATATTTTGTTCCTCATATCTATATATAAATGGAGTGACATAAATCTTGGATCCCGTGTCGTCCACTTTCCCGCTTTTTTTTTCCCGCCTCTGGCGTAATTCCTTCTCAGAAGAAGCCCTTTAAGGCACAAAAATAATGGAGGGGTGTGAAGCTAATCTCTGCCAAGAATGGCGAAGAGTAAAAACCCTGGATTTCTCGGTGCAGGAGTCTATAAGCTGGCTGGCCCCTTGCCAAGTCATCTCCTGGTCTCCCATTAGAACAATCAGACGCTGAGCTACACAGCATGAAGAGACAACAGCTGAGAACAATGCGGAGTGAAAGGTGGCAGGATGTGAGCTGGTTTTATTAAAGCATGACGTAAAAAACTATCAGGGAAAAATAAACACAGCAGAAAATTATTTCATGCGAGATCATTTTACACACCAGGATAAAGTAAAGTAGCGAAGGGAATGTGGTTTAACCCTTAAAGCTCAGAGCCATGCGTTTATAAACATATACAGGGTCAGGACTGTACGATATACAGTAGAGTGACGCGTCCTTTTATTCAGCACTACATACTGTACTGTAGGCAACATGAAGAACTGAATTCTAGTTAAGAATCTAGAAAATGGGTCACACAAGCACAGAAACAGCTCAGATACACATGATCACATGTTTTTATTGTTGTTTTTAGTTGCTTCTGTGAGCAAATAATAATAATAATAATAGTTTTTTAATTAAGTTTTCTTAATAATAATTGTCCTACCTGACGTATCCGTAACCCAGTCACATGTCTGGATCGTCCCCGTTAACACGCACCCGCAGGACTTCAATACAAGCACATATTTGTTTTAATTGTCATTGACCTGTGCTGTGCTGTGATGTCGGCGTGTCTCTGTGTCTCTGTGGGTTTTAAGAGCTTCGCTGGGGAACGTGGAAATAAATGAGACTGGCTTGGCAAGACTTCACAAAGTCAAAGAAACCATCAAGTTTATAACCTTTGTACTGAAATATTTACCTGATTTTTGAGGACATTCTTGTTGCCGGATGCCTCAAAAAGAATGCGGTGATTTAAAAACGAATGAACAAGTCGGTATAATGTTCAAAACTGAAGTTTAAGAGAAATAAATGTGGTAAGAGTTCGAGCGAGTCTCATCTACCACGCTGTCAGTGGGTCACATGGACTGATACAGGTCGTTTACTTGTGCCAGTTGAACCTAAATCGTTTCCGACAGAATGATACATTTAATGAGTCATTTAATTCACTTTACTCACTCAATCAGAAAGTGAACCAGTTTTGCCCAGTGAATTATTTTCGAACAGATTGATTCATGTAGGTTTAGTGGTTAGCACTGTCGCCTTGCACCTCCAGGGTCCGGGTTCGATTCCCGGCCAGGCTCGATTCCCGTCTCTGTGTGCATGGAGTGTGCACAATTGCTAATTGACTTTCCCAAATTGCCCATAATGAGTGTTTGAGTGTGTGTATGTGTGTGTGTGTGCCCTGCGATGGATTGGAACCCTGTCCAGGGTGTACCCTGCCTCGTGCCCTAAGTCTCCTGGTATAGGCTCCAGGCCCCTGCGACCCTGAATACAGGATAAAGCGGTATAGAAGATGAGTGAGTGAGAGAGAGATTCACGACATTTGATTCACTGATTCAATTTTACCAGATTGTAGATTTTTAACCAGAGTGAGAACAAATAGACTGATTTAATTGGTTTATTAATTTCATGCCCACTGTGTCAGAATTATTTCCAAATGGAGTAAGTTTTTTGTTTGCTTGTTTTTTATTTAAGATGAAAACATGGTTCGGTCAACATCTCACTTCCCTGTGGCAGGTGACTCCAACAGCCCTCTTCAACCCTCATCACCCTCCTCGTGTCCTACACAAACCACCATCACCAGCTGTATCCATGTGATTCGCCAATAAAAACAAATGTCTTTTCATATTTCCTTCGTGAAACATTTCCCACAATCTCTTCTTCATCTTCTTTATCTTCTTGAAATCCGGCCACGGAGGTAGCACAGCCTCTCTGCTATAACTGCCTCGGGCGCTCTGTAAAGCCTCTTCCTTATAATCACTCGCTCTGGCATTATTATTGCACGATGATGATGATGTCGTTTGTTCTGCACTCAGGACTGTTTCTCCAGATGTTATGGTTATGTATCCGCTGCTACACTCTCATTATTTTACAATGTCATTTGCTCCAGTATGATGTCTGCTCAACCCTTATGCTGTGCTACATCACTACAGTGTATTTATTGAGGCTTTATTACCAGTGTACAAAAGCACAGGCTTTTCTTATGTTTTTTTTTCTTTTCTAATAAACTTCGAGAAAACGTTTAAATGGATAAAACAGTGTGTGATGTGTTGATTAAAAAAAAGATATGCAATAGTTGGTTTGTGGCTGTGGTAAAAGAGGAGGAAAAACATGCTTACGTTCTTGCGTCGTCGTCCAGGAAGCAGCGGTTGCGCAGTAACCCCGCCCACAACTGCACGCCAACAATTCCGAAAATAAAAAACACAAAAAAGCAAAGCAGCAAAACGTTTCCCAACATCGGTAACGTGTCCAACAGCAGCGTCACCAAGATGCGCATACCTACGGAGAAACACACACAAAACAAACAGGGTTTCTAAGAACAATACAATTTTGAACCTGAACCATATAAAAGTTTTTTTTTTTAAACAAATTTTCTAAAGTAAATATTGTTTACTAGTAACTATGTTCGAACCCAGCCAAAAAAGGAAATGCACAAAAAGCCCAAAACTTACTTGTATCTGTAGATACTTGAATCAAATCTATTAATTGAACAATTGAATGTTAAATACAGCAATTATTTTATTCTTCTTAAAAATTTACTACAAAACTATTAATGTGAATTGTTTAAAGGGATTCAATCTTTAAACCTTGTCTTAGTTAACACTCTGAAGTTGATTATTTTCCCATAACAGCACATACAGAAGTGCTTTACTACTTTTATAGCACAGCTACTGTATGAATATATTTCTGTTTATAACTACTTTCATGTTTTTAAAACATCCATAAACATCCTCTTCTATCAGCTATAAACAATTATTTAAACAAAATGAGATTTCAACTTGTTTTTTTTTAAACAATTATTAAACGAGATTTAATAATTACTCACTAATTACAGGATCACGGGGGGTCTGGAGTTTATGCCAGGGGATTCTGGGCACGAGGGTGGGCTGGTGCCAGTCCATCGCAGGGCACAAGTACACACACACACTCACTCACACACACACACACACACACACACACACACACAC
>JAQKPX010000010.1:21568074-21581497 GCA_030068255.1 Clarias angolensis | reverse complement strand
ACATAAATAATGGAATAAATGAATAATGAAAGAAAGAAAGAAATACAAACAAATATGTTAGTGCTATATACAGTATGTCTCTAAGAAGAAAGAAAGAACTGAGTTCAGGGTTCATTAGTTTCTTGTAACTTTTGAGTGCAGTTCTCTTCCTCAGGTTATTGTTTCCTCTATTATTTAGATGTTATTTAGAGGAAGTGTGTAATTACACATATATTGCTTATCTGGTTGTTTGTTTGTTTGTCTTCAGATATCGCCACAGGAAGGTGTGTATGATTGTGTGCGTGCGTGTGAATGTCTCTCTCTGTGTGTGTGTGTGTGTGAGAGAGAGAGAGACCGAGGAGGAGGAAGTGAAAGTTGCCCCGGTTTCCTTTTTTTCTTGACCAATAAGAGCGCTGCACCGCCCCGCGAGCGCCCGCGCGTGCCAACATTCAGCGCCGCGTCATCATGTCCAGGAACAGCGCGAGACCGAGCCGGTGTGTGTGTGTGTGTGTGTGTCAGAGGGAGAGAGTGTAACGTGTGTAATAATCCTGTATCCGCCTTGTGTGTGTGTGTGTGTGTGTGTGTGAGTCAGTTGAGGAGTGAAGCGCAGGAGACACAGCGCGCGCGGAGGAGAAACCGGAGAACTTTCCGCTTTGTGAAACTTTCCGGTGTGTTTTTTGTAAAGTTTTGGACCCGTCCTGCGCGCGGAGGCGGTGTACCGAGGAACCGGTCACGTGACTGCGTTGCGCGGGGAGCGCGCGGCGCCTTTGTCCTCCTCTTTTACCTGCCGGTGACCGAAAGCTGATCCGCCAGCTCGCGCGCATCATCATGGGTCACACCGGAACTGGCGCGCGCACCAGGGCTGCCTGTCTGTTATAATAATGAGAATAGTAATGAAACTGGGTCTGGACGCGCGCGCACCCGTGTCCGAGTAACCTTTATAAAAAAAATTATTTTTTTTAAATTAATTAATTTATATATATATATTTTTTATTACTAGTGTTCCTCTGTTTATCGGACATGGCTCTGTCCCAAATCCAGTGTCTAGACGACAACCACGTGAACTGGCGCGTGAGCGAGTCCAAACCGGAGTTCCTGTACAGCGAGGACCAGCGGCTCGCGCTCGAGTCGCTCATCTCCGGCGGCCGCGAGGCCTTCGACGCGTACGTCAAGGAGCGCGAGCTGCGGCCCTTCCTGTCCGAGCCCGAGATCGAGCGCCTGAGCCGCTCGGTGGTGGACTACCGGCCCGGCAGCACCGAGCAGCACACCGACCCGGCCCCGGCGGACGCGCAGGAGCGCGCGCTCTCGCTGCAGTACTGGCCCGACCGCTCCGACGTGTCCGTCCCGGAGTTGGACCTGGGCTGGCCCGACTGCAACTCGTACCGCGGCGTCACGCGGGTCAACGTGCACACGCAGCCGCCTGTGGACGGACAGACGCACATCAAAGAGGTGGTGAGGAAGACCATCGCGCAGGCGCAGAAGGTAGCTCACCCGTCACCACGCAACAAGTGTCATCCTTTTCTCTTTAATATTGTCCTCTCATTGGAGGACATGACATACTGTATATACTCACTGTACCCTCCTCATATCAGGACTGTTAGGTGTAAAGATTTTACCAAACTTATATAAATAACAGACAGGTTTTTTCTGTACGTTGGTCAGAACTCGCTCTTTCAATGACTTCTTGGAAAAATGTGTCTGTATGTCTGAATAGCAAAACTGTCAGGACAGAATTTAATGAAACTTCGCCAGTCCTTAGGATTTTACCTGATGTTAAACCTTAAATTTCAGCGGGAAAAATATGAACTCCAAACTCCACAGTTTAATTAAATTCTGTCCAGTGGGCGGATTGACGTGTGGCTGTCAAAGCTCCTCATAACTTCACTTCTAGTCATAACTTATGGCGCAGGTTTAACTTCAGGCAAATACAGAAGGACCAGCAAAAGTCTCATTAAGTTCTGTCCAGACAGTTTTTTGTGATGCTGTGACGAACTCTGTCTGGACAGACAAACAGACATAAAGACAAACAGACAGAAAAGACTTCTAAGATTTCGGGTCCTGTATGACGAATTGTAAGAGAGAGTGTACAGACAAAACCTTTCTTTTATTTATATAGAGAAATACTGAAGCTTTTCAAAGATAGCGTTTAGTGAAATTTAACAATGTATCACAGTATTAATCACGCATTAAACACACACACACACACACACACTTTACATATCCATGTGTTTCTCAGTCTTTCTGAGGGATTAATTTCTCAGACATTAAGTGATGCATTGTTTATGATCGATTCTCAAGAGATAAACACTCTCCTTTAAACCTTTACCCCACACACACACACACACACACACACACACACACACACTCATCACACTAAACGCCTATAGAAAGTTATTGTTCTGACCTTGTGGTAGGGGGCGTGGCCACATTATTAGGTTTAGTACTTTAGGTTCACACAGTCAATACCAATAGGAACTTGGGCTGATTTCACATTATACATAACTGATTCCTATTGTTTGTATACATACAGTTAACAACCATCATTATTGAGTTGTGTGATCCACATGAGACTCAAACAAAACACATTGATTTTTATGCGACTACTGAACAACTATTCAAATAGTAATCCCATTAAGATTAAGTGGCACACAGTTATATTAATTTATTGGAGCCACTGGAGAATTTTATTACAGAACGTTTCACCAACACGACACAACACATCAAGACACAAAACTCCACACTTCCACACACTTCCAACACTACACTGGCGTCTCTGGAGAATAGTGCTAGAGTGTGAGCTGGTGTTTTGGTCTCAGAGCGACATGTTGATGTCTTTTGAGGGGAAGCCAAACAGCAACAGAAGCAGGATTTCAGATCAAACAGTCTTATCATAAGAGTAACACTAATCGGCGGTGTGGGAAGTAGAACCGAAAAGTGATTCCAATAACACGGAAAATTTATGACACGCCATAAAACGTTTCTCAGTGACACCGCTGGGATCATATTGACACCGTGTTTTACAGCTTAATCAAATCTCCACTTGAATTTGATAGCAGAGACGCGGGAGAAAAAAAACAATCCAGTTACCAGTTATTCTGATTCTTTTGTGCCTCAATTCCAAAAATCTTTTTTTTTTTTTTAAACAAACAAAAAAAAAGTATGCATTTGAGAAGTTGGTAAAATGTTGCAGTACTTCTATGATCCTACAGGTGGTGCTCTAAACTGTTCACGCATTCCCAAGCAGGTAAAATGACCACAAATTGAGCGATTTATAAAACTGATTATAAAACAGATTGCCATTACAAATCAGATGTATTTATACATCTATAGTAGTTTTATATTTATAGTAGTTTTAATCATAAATTTCGCCTTCACAGGTAAACAGACAAAGAGAGAATAAAGACGCTAGCTTAGACTCGAGTTGTGGCTTTAATGTGAGATTTCAGTCGCATTCGTACAAGGAAGGCTTGACTTTCGGCCATGAAAAGAATTTGTGCTCCAACACTCCGGCCTGCTCTTGCCTGTAAGTAGGGAACGTTATCCGTATGGCCTTCGGGGCATGTGGCCGTACATGGTAGCCGTGTGGTTTGGCCCTGAGCCTCGAGACGCTGGTGTGGTTGGTCTGGGATTTCCTTTTGAATATTTCTGCCTCCCAGGGGCACCGGAGGATAATAAAGAGGTTTGAATGCGGATGTGCTATTGAGCAAGACGTTGACTCAAATGTTCAGAGGAAGCTCGGCCGTTTGAAGACCCTCCCGGGAATATAAGCCGAGAACGTGCGTGAGAACGTGGGATCGGTAGCACTGACCGGACCACTCCCTGCCTGGCGTTCCTGCGGAAGTGCTGATTCGACGGAATCTGGGACGAAATCCCAGAAAGTAAACCCGACTTAGTCAGAATTAATCAGAGGGTTTTGTGTCCCGTGTTCTATTCAGCCGCTTGAGCTCGTCATCCCCGACACATCTGCGAGCGGTCTGACTCGGTACGTGGCGGCGTGTTGAAACATGCTGTCAGTGCTTCTTTATTAGCACATGCAAACACGCGGGCCTCAACACACACACACACACACACACACTGTGTCTTTTTAAAAAGAATTCAGATCCTCATTGTCAGTGTGCTGTTCGTGCACAGAGAGCCCTTTCATTAAAAGAAGTGCATGTGTGTGTGTGTGTGTGTGTGCTTGTTTTTTTCATCTTGGTCCCCACTAAGAAGGGAATGTCTCACAGTCCTGAGACTTAAAGGTTTTCTACAAACAATTCTTTAAATAAATAAAAGAATGTAATGTTTGTTTAAGGTCAAGTTTAGATTTATACGTAGCGTCGCGATCATGTCAGTGCAAGGTCCTGATAAAGATAACATGAAAATATGTGTGTGTGTGTGGGTGGGTGTGTGTGTGGCTGACTGAGTGAAAGCAGGTGTGTGTTACAAGCCATGCCATTATCTTTCAGCTCCTAAAACCTTCCAAACACAGGAATGAAAGAACAGATGATTGCTTTAATGATAACTCTTGTTGACTTTGTTTAATAATGATTATTGTATTACGCTAATTTCTGAACAAACACGACTAAGTCTCATTAAATATGTTCGTAAATGTGACAATTTTTTTTAGGCAGCTACGTGCCTCAGAATCACATAGGGGCGTTCTGTACCAGGAAAACAATCAACTTCAATCTCACGACTTAACAGTCGGCACTTTTACCAAAGCTAACAATCGCTTCTTTGTTAAAGAGCAGCAGAAAAACTCCTTTTAACACGTCAACTTGTGTGTGTTATGTGGTTATTAATATGAGACCTCGCTCATCTTACACGCCGGTAATCAGATACGCCGCTCGTTATTGCACCAGGTGTGACCCCGCCCCGAGCTCCGGGCTACAGCGAGGTCCCACTCCCTGCCGCTGGAGACTCCGACCGTGCCCGTGTCACCCAGCCCTACGGGCAAAGTGTCTAGCGCTCGGATCTTCTGTTTAAACGTAGCATGTCCTTACACGGTCAGTTCGTTATACCGTATGTGTGAGTCAGACTCTCAGTTCATTCATTAGCAACCCGTTATTGTTTTGTGCAAAACAAGGAGCAACCATAAATAAATATATATTAAAAAAACAAATAGTACAAAGTGATCTTTTAAAGAAGGTTCACGTTTGTTTCAAACTCGAGGCTTGTCAGAGTTTGTTATTGTTACATACATACAAAAAAATTATTATCAGTGTTACATTTTGATTCCATGCTTAACCAAAAGAAACATTTGTAAGGCAAGATCACGCAGGCCTCTATTTTTGGGAATGTAATACAACAGAGAACCTGTAGGAGGCAGTAGGCAGTACGCGGGGGCGGTCATAAAATTTGTTTAAACAAACATTAAGTATTTGCCCAGTATTTTTTTCCCGAAAAAAAAAGTACGTTCATGAACATTGATTTCTTCTTGTTAGAAAAACCCGCGGTAAAGTTCCGCACGATGCCGCTAGAGGGTCAAAACCAAAATGGGGGACCCGACTGACAACAAAATGACAACCCAGTCCATTCAGCTCACGAAACTTGTATACGACTTGGGATAAGAAATGCTGCATCATCCAGTGACATCATCCTCTTCCATCACCTGAAGAAACCACTTCATGGCAGGTGTTACAAAGACGATGACGAGATGATTACTGAGGTGGAACTTTTCCTCAAGAGCCAAAAAGGCGGCTTGTTCAGAGACTGTCTGCACCAGCTCATCCATCGTCTGGAGAAGTGTCTCACCTTAGGTGGAGAAGATGTAGAGAAGGACTAAGCTCACGACCGACGTTCATTTTCATTACATTATTTTTTATTAGTAATAATAACAGTTTTATGATCGCCCCTCGTAGCTACTATCGCACCAGATTTAAATATGCAACGAGTCATCGTTCGAAACCATGCGTCATGAGAGCAAGAGGCCGCCTTCGCATGAGTGATCCACGCAATTATTTTGAACTGTTTAATTTATTTGATTTTAACCAACAGCACCTGGAAGCCCCGCCCCTTCCACTGTCTCACCAAGTTGGGTGTCATTCTGTTCTGTTAAAAGTAGAAATTTACAATTAATATCAACTTGTATGATACCATACCATATTATGGTGATACATACATTAATTTAAAAAATAATAAAATAAAGAAAAATCTATTTTGGAAAATACCATCTCTTATGTTTACATTTGTTAACATGATCACTAAAATATAATGAAAACTGCTTTTCTGCTCCACAGTAGGCGTGACAGCAGAGCACACGCGTGTGTATTATACACTACATGTGGAATGTGATGCTGTGTTGTGTCATGTTTTACTGCACATTACTGTGAAATCACCTAAAAAGTCACCGTCCAGCTGGTGTTTTTTACGACTGCCGCTGCCGACAAACAGCTCGCAAGTCCTCGGCTGGAAATATCATTACAGGCCTCTTTACTCTGCTCAAACCTGAAATGGTGGAAATGCTCCTTTTTCCTGTCTTTTTCTAAAAGCCTGAGGTTATAAATCACATCTGTAAAGACGCAGCGTGACTGTTAGAGCCGTGTGATTCTATTGTTCATATTTGTTCAGATTTCAATACAGTAAAAAATAAAAAAAAAGGAATAAAGGTAAACTTAGAAACGTAAAGATTTACAAAAGATTATCTCTTTCGCTGAGACCCGACATTAAAACACATGACGTTACATGAAGTTACACAACATCTCCGTGTCTTTTAGACACTTCGAGTCGTTTTTAATCTGTAAGAAACGCAGCACTTGTAATGATGGCCGTTTGACTGCAGTCTTGTTTATTCATTTTGTTTTCTGTGTTTGTTTGTTTTCCAGCTCATCGCTTTGGTAATGGACGCTTTCACAGACGTGGACATTTTCAAGGACCTCCTAGACGCTGGTTTTAAAAGAAAAGTGGCGGTGTACATCGTCATCGAGCAAGCGTCCGTCCAGGACTTCCTGCACATGTGCGACAGAGCGGGCATGCACGGCGGACACCTAAAGGTGAGAGCTACACACCCGTCACACACCCATCACACACACACACCCTTTCATGTCCACACCCTCACAGCTACACACTGGTCCCCAGGAACACGTAAATTCTACTGGCCGTGTCTAAATGCGGCTGTGTGTGTGTGTGTGTGTGTGTGTGTGTGTGTGTGTGCGTGACGGATTTTTAGGTGTGTGCACAAACATTCAGGACATTCCAGTCATGCTTGTACCGTGAGAGAAACAGCAGTAAAATAAAGGCCTCTAATATATTTAAAAGAACTTAAGAGCTTAAATGTCATTTATACCAATTACACTTTTCACTTCCAACACTCGGCTCATGATTTACAAGCGAGGCGGAAGCATTGACAAATATCATCTGGGCGTCTTAGTCACTGCAGCTTAATCCATCATTTCCATTGGATCTAAAGGTAAAGTGTTGTGCAAAAGTATTCACCCCTTGGACCGATGGTGGTAGGACTGCGTTCAGACTTCCCCTTGGCCTCTCAAGTGCTTTTCTCGCTCATCGCCTAGTGAGTACTCTAGACACCTGGGTCGAGCACACAGTGCTGTATTGTTCTCAAATTATTATATTATTGCAACTTTGAGAATGACTAATGACCAGTTACCCCAGTTTTCCTTGCTGCATAAACATGATGCTACCACCACCATGCGTCAGAGTAATCTGAGGGAACTTAACCTAAGAAACAAACACTGCGCGTTTTTTTTTTTTTCAATACACAAAACATTCGGATTGTGCTGCCTCCAACCATCCTGCCCTCTGTCCCAGTCCCAGACCAATTCCTGAACCGGTACCAAGGTTGATGCCGCCACCACCATGCTTCACAGTAGCGCTGAATGTAGCATAAAAAAAAGCGTGATTAAACATGTTTTTTTGTTCCCATCTCCTGTCTCTCCTGTGCAGTACCTGCGGGTCCGCTGCTGCGGAGGCTCCGAGTTCCACACGCGCTCCGCCAAAAAACTGCAAGGCGCATTGAGTCAGAAGTTCATGTTCGTGGACGGAGATCGCGCCGTATCCGGATCGTACAGGTAACTGTCTTGATGTGTGCGTTTATCAGAGCATCATTTTATGTCTGTGTAAAAATAATAGATACCAAAGAACTCATGATGAAATGCTGCACAGAAGCGTAATGCCGTTATAATGTCTGGATTGGATTTACCTGGGCTGGGCCTCGTGGTAGATATCAGCTTACAGTAAATAATGTAGTGTCTGTTTACTTCTCGCTTGTCAGGTATGTAGGTAGGAATCTATAGAAAAAAGCCTGCAAGCAATCACCCCGAGCCACGCCCGATTAACTCCATTCGAGCAGTAAAGCGCCTGTGGTTGCTGTGCCGTTAATATCCTACAGGTGCAGATTTACTGCATGCATTATACTTATAGCTGTTCTGTTAGAACGTGATTTATTCGTATACATGCTGTAATTAAGGGATCAACTGTAATCCGGGTTAGTTCTGAAGCATGAGAATTAACACACAGAGCAAATTGTCTTCTGTTTTCAGTCATCAGGGGGACATTTGGATGAGTGAAGGAATAACAGACTCGTGGGCTACTGTTACACCGCTAATTGTTTAATTCCTTTTTTTGTGGTTTTTTAAACCACAGAATTAAAAAAATTAATTCTAAAAGAATTTTCTTCATAGTCACGTATAATGCTGTGGAATGTCACTCCGGTTATAGCAGCTGCAAACAGACGTTCCCTCACCAACCTCACGCTACTGAGAAATAACTAAGGACAAACTTATATGTCTTCAGGTTGCGTTTGTTTTGTATTTTTCCTTAAAAGGTAAAAATTAACCCCGAGCTAGAAAAACATCAACACCTTCCGACCGATTCGAGTCACAGGGCTGTAAAAATACCAGCACCTTCGCTCTTATAAAACCTAATAACCGTGTCATGTTGTTTTTTTGTTTCTTCCAAAAGCACTAAAGTGAACTTCCTTGTATTTGCACCATGCAGATAGAATTAGTTTGATCTCACGACATGAGTTCAGGTGAGGTTGGGCAGAGTATTGTTACCCGAGTATCAAGCGTTGCTCGGATCTGTCATGTCAGTAAAGTTTATGGACTGTACAATCCCACGCCTGTGAAGATTACGGTGCCTTTTATCTTCCCTAGAATGAGCTCTTAATTGACCCAAGGCAATCCTCTGAGAAGTGCCATATGTCAAAAGTCGTTTTTTTTTTCCCTTAGAAATTAATGCACTTAGGGCTTTACTTGTGAGGACAAAATCTCTGCTAGTAGTGTTTGTAATTATTGCAAACAGAAACAGAGTTTGTAACGCAGTAGATCTGCTTATCCTGGCTTACAGTACGACTAATAAATGTAGCAATCAATCAGAAGTCAAGAAGCAGAAACATGTTTTTGGCTATGGATGATTTTTTTTTGTTATTCTTGTTGTGCTTGTCAGGACAATTGTTTTTCCTAGAAAAAAAAAATTAACGAATCAATTTAAGTTGAAAAAATAGCAAAAATTGCATAACTGGGCATATTTGTGAAAGGACAGTGAAACAAAGAACAACACGAATGTCATTTCAGGTCCATTTTATGATGTAATAAGAGCTACATTTTTGACCAAAGTTCTTTGTACAGTTTTTTTGTAACTCCCCTTTTCTCTATGCCATCACCTTCACTTAAGACGTCTGACAAATGTCTTTCAGTTTCACATGGACGGCTTCTCGCTTGGACCGCAACCTCATCTTGGTCCTCACCGGGCAGGCCGTAGAGACCTTTGACAAGCAGTTCCGTGAGCTTTACTTCAGCTCCCGTAGCGTCAACCTCTCCAAAATCCGTCTGGCTAACGTCCCTGAGCCCGAGCCACTCCCTGTCCCTGCGCCCGCCTCTCTCCCATCAGCAGCTGTTGCCCGGAAACTCATCAACCCCAAATACGCCTTGGTGGAGACAGCGAGCCGAGCCTCGTCAGATAAAGCCCCGAGTCCCAAGGATAGCACGCAGACTCCCCTTCCTCAGCCGGTTAAACGCCATCGTGAGGCCATTGAGTTGCCACCCAAACACCCGGGGCTCATAGGGTTACCAAAGGCGGAGCTCATCCCCTACCTGCCCATATGGCCGGAACCGGACCCACCCAGTGACGTCATCGGCTTTATCAACATTCGGGACACGAGCAAGCCGCTGCAGTCGCACATGTCGACACGCTCACAACTCTTTGAAACATCACAGGCCATCCGTTTCAAGGACCCCTTCGTCGCTCCACCAGAAGAGCCGCTGCCTGAAAAGGCGTGTCCACGTCTTAGAGCTTCCCATCTTCCCAAATCAAACCTACCAGACATACACATAGAACCGGCGGATAAACCAGATGGAAAAGTTCCAACAAAGGTGCCAAACGCACCGGCAGACACTGTGAACCCGGTCAACTCTGTTTCACCTCCTAAACCAGCACAGCCTCTTCAGGACAAAGCTCCGCCGCAGGAACGTCCTCCAGGGCCTCCTGTGCCGAAACCACGCACCCTAAAACTGGTGGTGAGTGCAGGTGATAGTCCTGAAAACATGCAAGTCAGTCTGGTCAAGAGAACTGAAATGAAACCTCATGAGACTTCCAACTCGGAGGAGTACGCGGAAGCACCCGAGCATCCTAATGCCATGTCCGGCACTCAGGACTCGGGAAGCAAACCTAAAGACGATGACAGGGACAGTAACAGGACTCCCGAACTGGCACATTCACCTCAAGACGAGGGCTCGACGGCATCGGACGAGTACTACGAGTGTAACGACCCGGACCACAGCAGGCTCACTAACGGAGGACCGCTCGCCCCGGGACGGCACGGAGAGGACAGCGCTGTGAACATAATGGCACGATTCTCACAATCCATGCTGGACCTGAGGCCGGATAAAAGCGCTGATCTGGACCCCACAAACAGGAACTTGCTGAATGTACAAAGCAGATACGCAGGAAAGGTAGGAGAAAGTGTGTGTGTGTGTGTTTTTTTACGTAAAAGCAGAAAGTGATTTTTATCGCAAGGTATGTTATCTTTCTAGCCAGCCTCTATAAACTTGGGTGTGTCCCAAATATATGTGCTTAGCAGAGGTGTGTTTATAGACCATGTGCCTGTATGCTAGGAAATGTACCAGGGTGTGTCAGAGTGTGTTCCGGCAGGCCCAAACAGGCTGGGAGAACTTTAATCAGTACAAAACAGACACATTTTAAACATCGGCTCAGAATTCAAGAATGGAACGAGTAGGAAAAATAAATCTAACGTGAAGAAAATACCATGCTACTGTATGAATTATTGTATAGTCATGATTGTCTCTGGGGAAAATAGTTTAAATGCTTTCATGAAACATCTTTCATGCCTTTGAGTTATGAAATCTGTGACTAAGTTAGAGATATCATGCTGTATCTCATCTTTCTAGGACACTCGATGTGTATCATGGCGTACTGTACTGTAGGCGTAAGGCCTGTGAAAAAATTCTTATAAAAACAATAAAGAATATTGTTTAATGTCTGTTATCAAAATATTCACGATTCAGCACAACAGCTGAGCTTCTTCAGTTATTTAAATACTCAGAGAGGTCAGAGGTGTAAGGCCAGGCAGGTTTAAGGTAAGAGTAAAGCTGCAGTTACTCAAATAGTCACTTTTAACTCGCGCTGAGCAGAAACACATGTCCAAATATCCAAAGTGTGCCATTTGTCCAACGTGTGTCCAATCACATGCTCTAAACAACACATTTCCCCCATCACTGCGAACAGGGAAAGTATGAAATCACGGGAAACATCCAAAATTATATTATTTAAACCTCTTGTGAAAAAATCAGCCCTCTTTTAAAAGGAAATACACTTACAGTATGTCAAGTCATGAGCCTCGTGCTATTCTATGGGTACAATAAAAAAAAAAAAACATTAAGCTTTAACTCTATTAGAGCTGCGTTTGATTTGGTATTTTATACTTGTTATATTGATTTTTCTTTTTTTTAACATTTAATGTGAATAAGCTTCCTCCGCGTCAGTGCCTGTAAGGTTTAAAGAGGAAAGAGTGTGTCTGAATTGTTGAGTTTTAAGATGAATTAAAGGAAGTAGAATTATTGCTTGTTGTGTCCAGCACACCTCGAGTCACTTACCGGTTAAGACAGAACCGTCATAGTTGTACGTCATGGAGAGACCCGGGGACAGACAGGCGTCAGGCAAAACATTTGCATGTTCCAGTTAAACAAAAAGTGAAATGAGGGAGTTGTTTTATGGGTATAAGAACCTTCTCATGATATTAAAAACACCTTACAGCGCCAGAGAAAAGAAGATCCTCGACACCACACTCAGGGCTCTCAGCAAACATCAGACGAGACCTAGGTTTGATACGAGTCCACAGGGGGACGCGATTAATCCAGTTTGGACTTTAAAGAAAGGTATCAGGGTTTTTAAATCTGAAGGAATCAGGTCCGAGAAGCCAGTGGAAGAGAGCTTTGACACTATTATTGAGTCAATGAAATATTAAATATTAAAAACAATGCTTATTTTTGTTGGACACTTTCCATAACGGCTTTTCAGAGGACCGGTTCAGGCACGTTAGATCAAAATAATTGGTTTTAAATCACTATGATTTACAAGAAGGCGTATATCAACAAATAGATAAAATTTTATCAACTTCTTAGAAATAAGATTTTAATGATTTATAATCTTGCGTCATGTATGGACTGTTTTATTATCATTTAATTTTATTTTTGGAAGGAAACTAAGGTTATGCCAGACTTTAAATAATCAGATAAAAAAAAAAAAAAAAAGTAGAAGGAGGAAAAAAGCAAAGCTGTGTTAAGATCACTGTGTTGTCATAAAAATGTAATCATGTAATTATACTAGTATTATAATTAGCTACTGAGTTATGAAATAAGTTTTGCTATTCTGCATTCTTTCTGTATCTAGTGTATTTAGTGTATGTAATGTATATAATTTATATTTTATATATAGTGTATATAGTGTGTGATACCTGGGTAGAGCGCTCTGCTGATCATGCCAGGAAGGATGATGAAGATCATGGGTAGCATTTTCAGGTAGCTGGCGAGGATCGATGCCCCTTTAGCATGGCTCAGGTTCTTTGCCGAAAGCGATCTCTGAACGATGACCTAAAGAGTTGAAATGTTCAGCTTGAAAAACACATCTCTATTTTAGACAAACCGGTAGTACAGTGTTAAAATGCTAATTAAAAGATTTTCGCTAAGCCTTTTTCTGCAAACAGCAAGCTAACGGCTGCTTGGCTAATACTACCTGACTGATGACAAACCATATTTGAGAAAATTATGATATGATGTGCCGGCTATATCTTGTGAGAAATTAACATTAGTGTTTAAAACAACAACAACAAAAAACTGTGGCTTTATTTAAATTTTTTTTATTCAAGCTCTCAGTGAGTGCATTCTGAACTAGCCAAGTTAGATAATTAATAGGGATGCACCGATACTGATACCGGTATCGGGTATCGGCCTCGATACCACATTTTCTAAAGTACTCGTACTCGTTA
>JAQKPX010000010.1:21557574-21567974 GCA_030068255.1 Clarias angolensis | reverse complement strand
CGGTATCGGCGAGTACTGAAATGCAAGTACTCATACTCGTACTCGTTTTCCAAAAAAGTGGTATCGGTGCATCCCTATAATTAACTATAAAGTAAATAAATAAATAAATAAATAAATAAAAACTCCTGAACATGCATATCAAACTTCAACAACTGACAAGTTAATAGTTTCATTTAAAGTTTAAAACATAAAAAAAAAATAGCTGCATGTTCGTAAGTAAAAGCTCAATGTGTTTATACTGTACTGTATATGATGGTGTACTGTATACTGAGTTTTAGTAAATTCCCTTAAAAATAAAGGCAAGTCACTGAAGATAAACAATGTGGAATGTGAACAAGAGCAATTTGCTTAATCTTATGAACCAATAGAAAGCGAGTGGGTGGGACTTTGTGCAAATTGAGGGACTGATTAATATAAAACAGGAGTATCGTACGTATCCACAGACACACTCTGCGTTTTTGTGCTATAATTGATTCTTCTTTCCACCTGCTGGGATTTTCTTGTTAGCAACATTAATACCTGAAATAACATTTAATTAGGCTGTATTTCTTACGTCTCTCATCAAAACCGTGTAATAATTAACTTCACTTCCTTCCCTCTCCCCTCGCAGGTGTATCAGCCGTTCGAAATCTCCTCCACGCGAGAAACATACAGCAGAGCCAAAGTGGTGATCGCCAAACCAGGAGTATACCACCGCCCTCCGAAAAGTAACACGCGTGTAATCGGAGGGCATCGATACTGGCAGGGCAAACTGGGCACGACACAGACTGGGCACGATCCTGGCCGTCTCAGTCGCTCCCCCTGCAGGAAGATGCCGCCCGCAGGACTTAAAACCAGCCAGTCTCCAACTCAGCGTGTCTCTCACACACACTCGCCTTCACCGAGAAGAAACGAGACGCCGATGCCTTTAGGAATTAATATTTCGAAACTCTCCAGCCTCAGAAACCTCCGGGGCAGGGTACCAGCAGTTACGGGTGACAAAAAGGTTGTGCAGAGACACAAGGAATGATAACCAGGAAAGACTTGGGACTCGACGTGTGCTAACTTAACAAACCCGAATTTTTTACTTCAGACTTGTTAGGATTTTCAGTCGAATGCAAATTAGTCGTGAAGCCTGGAGGTACTTTTGGACCGGTCATGTGGGGGCAGGGTAGCGGATTTCCCCAGTATCTCCTCCAATCTATTTTTGCCATATCTCTGGATCTTGGTGGAAATGGTGGATTAAAGGAAACTGGAGGAACTCCTAAATAGTAGCCTTTCTTATCATGTGCCGCAAGCATGAACGATTTGGCTAGTAGCGTTTTTTAATTTTTTTTTACAAATGTGTTCTCTAAAATGTGTCCAAGAGACGTGTGGACTCAGTCTGGATGTGGATTTACAGCCTAGCTGAAGGACATTACAGAGACTAATTTAACATCGTACTGGACGATTTGTGTCTAACACACCGTGTTATTGGGATTTGCTGTGAAATGAAATTGGTGATGGATTTGGGGCTCGTGGTGGGTGAACAAGCTAAGGCATACTGTATGTTACAAACCAGTTTTTGCTTACAAACAAACAAAAAAAACAGTGTTGGAATCGTGCTCTGTCGTTTGCGCACAAACGATCTCCACGTAACCAGACCAGATTTTCTCTTTCAGAGGGGATCATCTTTGTACAATGAAATATGTGTTAATGAAACAGGTGAAATGGTACATCTCAAAGCATAGAGACCTTTACCAGCCGAGGTAATGTATTTAAAGTCGAACAGTGATGTAGAAGAATAAAACAATGCCTTCTTTTGTACATATTCATTTCCTGGTCCTTCTTCCTTCTGGTTTGCTCGTCCTCACACAATTCCATCTATGTTGCTCAAGGTCATTAAAGCAGTTTATTTTTATTTTCCTAAGACAGAGACGTGCTTATTTGTTTTGGTTTGCCTGAAGGGATTTGGAGCAAGGTCAACCATTTATCCTTGTTTTTGTTCTTTCTGTCTCTTGGAAACTTTTATTCGGAGAACTTTATTTTGTCATCAGATTTTTGTTGTACGGTTAATCGAGAAAAAGATCTCGGTTCGTACGTATGTACACGCGATCCCATTTATGAATGGCGGCGATGCACTCGCATGTATTTCACTACTGTATAACACTCGCCGCATTGGCGTGTTCGCTTGTTAAGCTGCCAACAATCCCGGACGCTTTATCAGTCACACACGTTGGTCACACTCACAGAGTGTAACAAAACAATATTACCTCACCGATCAGGACAGAGATTAGCGAATGATTCAGTCAGACGGCTCGATCGCTTCTCTCATCTCACTTCCTCAGTCACTGCGCTGTTACTCATGTGACGTGTGACGAGGAGGCTGACCTGAACAGACTAGTCTGTCTGTATTTGAGGGAGATGGAACCGTGCGCCGTTATTTTCATGCCGAAAGCCTCAGAATGATTTAACTTTCACTTGTGCGGTCAAACTCTCACTTGCTCACGTGTCTCCTGTGTACGCTCAATTTCACAACACTGTGCTCGCTCAGCTCCAGCCAATCAGAAGCTGGGAGAGCGACGACAATCAGCCAATCAGAAGCCGGATGGGGGTATATTCTGACGACTTGTTCCTGATTGGTCGTGTCCCCTCACTGCACGTGTTTCAGAAACACGTGGTTGCGTTTATCGTGACATACGTTAGTTGATCTTGTTATTATTTTTATCACCATACAGTAAATGTCTCACATACATAGTAAGAACAGAAATATATACTCTTGTCTGAACAAAGACAGTATTAACGCATGGTGATGTAGTGGTCGCCTTGCACCTCCAGGATCGAGGGTTTGATTCCCGCCTTGGGGTCTGTGTGCACGGAGTTTGCATGTTCTCCCCGTGTTTGGTGGGTTTCCTCTGGGTACTCCGGTTTCCTCACACAGTCCAAAGACATGCAGGTTAGGCTAACTGGTGTTTCCAAATTGCCCGTAGCGTATAAAGGTTGCCCAGAGGTCCTACCACGGTTGTAAAAATAGGAATAAATACAGGGGTCACCACTGGCCTCCACGCTCTAGATGGATGGATGGAAACTAATGCAAGCAATAATGATGTTCTGTAGTCAGCTGAGTGTCCAGAAAGCACAGGTTAACAATCTATTTATGTTCCAGAATGTGCAAGTAATTCACTTTGTTGTTGGTCCTTGCTCCCGGCTAATGCCCAAGTCATTCTCTTTAAGGGTTATAAAGGGAATGCAACTTTTTTCCAAATTTTAGCCAGAACTTTAGTGCAGTTCTGTTTAGTTGTTGTTGTTGTTGAAAGGAATCGTAGCTAGCATTAATCAGCAAACTATGAATCTTACTCCTTTAAAAAAAATAGTTCCGCTGTTTAGTGCTAAGCCTGGATGCTCGAGATCCTGGTGTGTTTTTTGACGGCTGAAGACAAACGTGCTCTACGTATGCTTCAGTTTGTGTGTGTATGTGACATTATTTCACTAACAGCTCGCAGTAACAGTAGCTGTACAAGTTGCTACCTAATATTAGTTAGCAAACTTGACACCTTAGTCGGCGGTGATGCTATTACGTAAGCTGAGATCCCAGTGAGCAATTTGAGCATAGTTCTGTAGTAAAAGGTCAGACCGGCATCATTATCTCTGTATGTGTGCGTGTTTATGAGTGTGTACGTACCTGATCAGTACACCAGTACCAGGTACCCAGGATGGTTAATCCGAGCGTCATTCCAGGCCAGGGCAGGTCGCCGTGCACTGGATCTCGGAAGAGGTGCATGGCGTCAGCCCGCGGCAGGTGGCACGTCGTGTTCGGGATTATCTTCGATGGCATAGCCTGGAGGTACACACTTTCCAATTTGCCATAACCACCAATCCTGTTGAAAGCTAGCCCGAACAAAAGAACCATACAAAAATACATGAAGTTAAACAGCAGTTTCATGGTTCCTGGGATATCCTGGTATTCTAATTTCAACTGCTGGTGCATAAGTATTCACCCCTGCTCAAATTCTTCCTTTTTTTGGACTGTAGTGTTGCAACCTTGAACTGAAATTGGCTAAAACATGCATCTAAGCAAAATGATTTCTCAATTAAAAATTGTAAAAGTTGCAAATGTGTATGTTCTCACTCCCGTTGTTGTGAACTCCCTAAATTAGTTCTTGTGCAACCGGTTCCCATTAAAAGTCACATAATTAAACTTGGTTGAACTTTGTGAAAACACAGTACAACCTGATCTCAATATAAAGAACCCAGTGTTTGTTAGAGAACCTACCTAAACAAACAACATCATAAAGAGCAAGGTTCTGGACAAAGTCCTCAAGAAAGTACTGCAAACTTCGCAAAGAATGGAAATGTAAAACATACAGAACAGCAGAGTCATTACCATGAGAAGGCCGTCCACCAAGTAGAACAGCTAGATAGAAGCCAAAGGAAATTCTGTTTGGAGGAACCCATACTGGAGACTCAGCAAACATGCAGAACGGTTCTTTAGTCATGTAAGACTGTACATTTTGGCCTTGACACAAAGTTCTTTATTCAGTGGAAACCCAGCAGTTACTCTCAAAACATCATCCCCACTGTGAAGCATGGTGGTGGCAGCATTATGTTTGCGGGGACTTGAAAACCCAGGGAATGCCTGGAAGAAAACATTTTCCAGTCTGAATGAGATTTGAGCAGGTAGTTGGGGTTCAATAACTCAAAGCATACTGATAAATATACAAATATAAACCAGAAAGCCTGAGCCTGGTCTTCTTTATCTTGAGCAATTTTCCCAAGGTCAAAACTATTATAATCCAGATGTTCAAAGCTGATTGAGATGAATAAAAAGAGCAGTAATTACAGCTGAAGGTTGGTCTTACACCTAAGTGGGTGAGTTGTTTTGCAATGAATAAAGATGTGTTTTTTGCTTAAGTATTTACATATATTGTAGTGTCAGTGTAGGTCATGGTCAGGCTCATTGGCTCAATGTTAGCCCAACTCTCTTGCACCTCTTGAATCTCAATTCCAATTTGTGTGCAAACAGTTTGCATGAAGCTGAATCTTGTGGGTTTTCTCAGCACATTCTGGTTTCCTCCCACAGTTGAAAGATGTGTTGATTATTCAGTACATTTCCATGCACAGGTACTGTAAGTGAAGCTATGGTTATAGCTCGATTAGACCATTGAACTGTTCTTGTTCCACTGTACAACCAACTCAGGGGAATTGATTTATTGTCTGATGTATACCCGACTTATATGCCCCCTTTCAGCTTGTTAGTGTTATAATAAATAACGCAATAAACAATTGACAAATAAGTTAACCAGCGGCTAAAATCATGTCGAATGGGGAACCCATGGACAAGTTTACAGCGCTGTAGGTGAGTGGTTACATTCAAATGTAACAAGAGGGTGAAGACCATGAACCCACAGACTTACTAGGAAAACATGACATGAAGGCAGCACCGTGACGAGGGTGACATGATGGTGCAAGAAAGTTGAGATCTTGGAAGATCTGCTCTGTTTCACCCCACACAAGAATGCACTTTACAAAAAAACTAAAAGTTGATTGGAGTCCAAATTCCAGCTATAAATCACAAACTCACAAACCACACCACACATTGTTCAGCATTTAGATATGATGTTGAATAATAAAAAAAATATATTCACAGTATCAACAATGATACGTTTGTCTTTGTTAAAGACAAAGGCGAAAATAATACGCGAGTGTACATGCTACTATCACTCGTGGCTATGCAGATGACACTTCCATATTGTTAGCAGCTTCTACTGCTGTTCCGCATTTTGTTCAACTTCCGGTTTGAAGCCCAGGCCGGGAACTGTGTCTGATTGCGTTATACGCTCAGGAGTAGCACAACACCCAGTCCACTCAGTCAGACTAACCTGAACAGGAATTAACACGTTTATTAAAATCCAGTTTAATGTAGGCTATAGCGCAACATCATGTAAACATACTGAGTGTTCCCAAATTGTGTTTGAATGGGTTTGTGATGGGTCGACACCTATTACACCATTTAGGGTGGGTGTACTTAGCCATGTGCCCCAAGCTTTGGGCATCAAATGGGCATCTGTTGGCTCAGGTTCATGCAAGAGGGTGGAATGTCGGTTACGCTGACGGGAGGTTTTTTAATTAATTTTTTTTTTTTTTCGGTTGACTGTCTTCACATGTCTCGGAGAAAGTGTGTGTTAGGGACAAATGCCAAATAAGGAGGGTGTTAGTTCTTGCTAACAAGTGGGTTGTCCCGGGAGCGCTGGCTGGTGGGTGGGCGTTTTCCAGGTCTAAAAGTAATCCCAATTTATTCCATTTCAGCTAATTTTTATTCGAGGTACTGCAACATGTCTGCGCTAAGCTCTAAAGCAGACAGAATGTCTCAAGTTGGATCTGTCACACCTGACTCAACTCCTCAAATAGCACTAAGCATCTTAATCACTAGCATTAGGCATGTTTTCTTGGATGTGTAATAAATCTCTGGAAGCAGACAGGGACGGGCAGAATTTAATTTTTTTTAAAAAGTGTAAGATTAATTGTCCTTAAGCGTTATAAGACATATTTGTATGGCAAATAACAACAACAAAAAAGCTTTCATAAACTGCAGACTGCTTAAGTGCTCCAGATAATACAGTCTGGGAAGTGAGGAGTTGACTGCGCAAGAAGAATGGGATTTGATGGACGGTTACTTGGCACGGCGTGAGAAGGGGTGTACGGCATGATAAACCAGTGTCATCCTCTCTCCTCTCTAATTATTTTTTTTTCCTCTGAAACAATCCCGCTTTTTTGTGTCGCCCGTCAGATCAGATGGCAAGCTCTGACGGGATTAATGAGTGTTTGAACACCTGATTGTATAAATGTTTGTGCACACACACACGATCAGTGTTCGTCAAAACGTAATACAAGACGAAGAGAATAAAACATGAAACCATTCATCAATGATAAAAAGGTTTGATTGCCAAATATGATTAGTTTCCTGGAACAGCACATCTTGGAGCACTTTTACTTATGTGATACCACAAGGTGTTTGCCAAAAATGAACAATGATATATAATGAAAAACAAATGTATAAGCAGAGTTATAGTGTGTTTTTTTTTTTTCTGTAACAAGACATTTAATCTTTATGGAAGGATTCTCATGACGGAGGAGTTTATGCTTCTTCCTAACCTCAAGAGAGAAAAAAATGCGAGTCTGGTATGGAAATTGTTGTTTTATAGCTAATACTCTCATCTCTTCTGGACATTCCACAACATTAAATGTAATAAACTGATCATTTAATACTTTATTTGTAATTATTGTCAAATCGCTGTGGTGTAAGAGGAGTAAAACACTTTTTATATATATATATATATATATAATAAATTCCTACGCAATCACAAACAATTGAAGCAGGGAAACAACTCCAGATATTAAAATGATTAAATTCCAGACAGGTGAGCGGGTGAGCGGCTACATTCAAATGTAAAGAGAGGGTGAAGACCATGAACCCACAGATTTACTAGGAAAACATGACATGAAGGCAGCACCGTGACGAGGGTGACATGATGGTGCAAGAAAGTTGAGATCTTGGAAGATCACCAAGATCACCTGTTTCACCCCACACAAGAATGCACTTTACGCAAAAACTAAAATTTGACTGGCGTTCAAATGCCAGCTATAAATCACAAACTCACAAACCACACCACACACTGTTCAGCATTTAGATATGATTTTGAATAATAAAAAAATCATCACAGTATCAACAATGATAGGTTTGTCTTTGTTAAAGACAAATGCGAAAATAATAGGCTAGCACACAATTTAATTTACAAAGCTGTTTGTTGGATTAATTCAGACTTCTCTGGATATTAGAAGTGTTTTATAATAAATATACAATAAAAGAGTCAGCTATGGTTTTATGGTTACTGACACAGTGTAGACCTGTGAGCAATAAAGTGCAACTTGTATACATTGCAACTGACTCTTTTCAGGGGAAAGTAGCTAATGCGCCCTAAAAAGGTGCCACTCGAAGTCAACGGATGATGATGTCAAATCAGCGATCAGTGAATGGTCATGGAAACCAGGGCTATCTGTGATTGGTGGACAGAAGCAAGGGCATTCGATGATTGGTGATCAGGAACAACGGCCATCAGTGATTTGTCGTTAAGAACTTGGGCGATTGTGATTGACGGTCAAGAAAAATAGGGATCAGTGATTAGTTTTCAATAACAATGGTGACTGTCAGTCCATGATTGTCAAGAACAAGGGCAATCAGTGAGTTTTCTAGGAATAATGGTGATTGGTGATTGACAAGAACAAAAGTGATCAGTGACTGATGTCAATAACATGGGTGATTGGTGATTGGTTGTCAAGAACAAGCATAGTCTATTGGAAACAGTAGTAGTTGGTGATTAGTCATTAGGGACTATGGTAATGGCTGACTGGTTATGGGAGCAGCTGTAATCTGGGTTTAACTGGTGATTGGTCATTAGGAACTCTATGGTGGTCTATGGTGATTAGTCGTCCAGTCTACTGGTGACTGGTGATTAGTCATTAAAAACAATAGTGATCAGTGATTGGTCATTAGTGAGTGCAGTAATCAGGTGCCCTGGGTGATCGGTGGTTGGTCATCAGGAGCAATAGTAATGTGCGGTTATCTGGGAAAATGGTTGTTACAATGGTCACTCATTTTTTCCCCCACTAACCCTAGCAAGTCGTCAGCAACAACCCTTCATGAGTCCCAAATGTCTGGAACAAACAAACTATCAACTATCTCACAGAAGAAAAAAATCTTTTCGGTAAATGCTGACAGGCAAAGACACGCTTGGAATTTAAACCACATAAAAGGAAGTGTTGCCACTAAACCCCAGGGGCACTGCACGTCGCTGAGATCAGAGTCAGGATTTCCTGTGACCTTGACTGACCTATATCATTTTTTGTTTCATGAAAAAAGGAGGCAAAAAAATTTGACGTCTACTGTGTTTGTTGCGCTTTTCGTCGTCGGGCAGTAAAGAGAGACGAGCCACATGTTTCCTGAAGTGTTTTGCTGAAGACAAATGAGAATAACAGTTTTGCTTAATGGTGCAAGTGAAAGCTTAATAGAGCTGGTCTTAAGTGTTTCCCTGAGCCGGGTGTGGTGTGGAGAACAGAAAGCAAAACAAGTCTTCGTCTCTTTTCAAAACCTAACAAAGGAATAAAAAAAGTTATCTATCTGCAACAAAGCATATCTAGCAGGTCGAGTGCAGGGATTGTTTTCCCTGTTGCTTTTTTAAGAACATTTCTAGTAGACGCAATGCCAAGCAACTTATCAAGACTGAGTGGAAAAACATTCTTAAACCACTTGACTTCAGGAAACGATAAGCCTGGGAATAGTTCCGAGCTGAACACTTTCGGCTTTTTTAAAACTCTTACGTTCTTAAAATTGTGTATTTAAGGGAAGTTATTGTTCACATATGGTGAGTTCACCCCAGAAGGAATGTTCAGCTCCACACACACACACACACACACACACACACACACACACACAGATGTACTGCAGACACAGACATGTGATCACACCATCACATGATCTTTTTTTCTTCTGCTTTTTAAAGCCTTGAGACTACTGAAGGTGTGACGAGTACAGAATAAAACAGTAAACAACGACAAGGTACCGGTACTTCCTGAACCGATTTATTCCTGTTCCACAGTACAATTAAAGAATGACACGTCATGCATTCATCTGTTTATAGTTACATTGACTTTATGGAATGTCAGTGAAATTAAAGTTTCAGATATAGTTTGTTATAGCAGCTATAAAAAGCCGTCTCTTCATCAACTACTGTAAAAGCTGCTGTTATAGAAAACCACAATCCCACAGCACTATGCTGTAAATATACTAATAACGGGGGCGTTCAAGTCAAAGCGAGACGTTTGTGCAGAATAACAGAACACATTTCTGAGAGTAAAAACTTCCTTTATTTCTCTATATAATAATCTCCTGATACACTAATGGACGTATTATGATTACAATGATTAATCATGTAAATGATTGGAAACTTCCCCTTTAATAATCATTTAAGCCTGTGGTGTCAACCTGTGTGTTTATAATGTGGCCAAGCATTTGAGGATATGTAAACTTATACATCAGGGTTGTTTGGTGATTTCAGTTATCATTAGGATTTTTTTTTTAAAAAGGAGTCAAATTATTATGTGATAATTAGTATTAGAGGAAACGCTACTCTGAAACACTACGGTAATATGTTTAAATAAAAAATTTATGCAATGTCTTTAAAAAAGTTTCCACTGTATGCCATGAGAAGTAGCAATCTCTAATAAACCTTACCGGTGTACACTGTTACAGTTATCGCTAACACAGTTATAAAGACATTTAAAAGAAGAAAAAACATCTTATATAATAATCAGGATGGAAAATTACTTTTGCAGGATTGTCCAGCAGAAATCCAGCATATGGTGCCAGAGAATGTACGACTAGTTAG
>JAQKPX010000010.1:21022729-21033012 GCA_030068255.1 Clarias angolensis | reverse complement strand
GCATCCCTAATGTTGATTCATCACAGTGACAAAATGCTTCACCAACTTTTTCATTAAGAAGGCTGATCAGGAATGCTAGCTTTGTGAAAATATCCATGAATGGCCCTACGTTAGCTAGATATTTGCAGAGATTTAGTTAAGTCCAGTGTACTTAGCATGTTTGTGGCTTGAGTTATTGCTAGCTACTGTAGCAAAGTAGTATTTCAGCCGTGACTCGGCTAATTTTATAAATTACTTGTGTGACAAGTAACAGTGACAAGGTAGATCCTTTTTTTTGTTTGTTTGTCGTTAGTTAGTTAGTTAGTTAGTTAGTTAAGCTAATGTTGTCCTCCAGCCTTTGCTAGCGATCCCTGTGAAAGATGCACTAATTTAGCCGGAAGGACATGCTAAACTCTAATTCATACCTGCTCAATTTAGGGTTAAATACCATACAGTGGATAGCTAAAGCTAGCTAAACAGAGTGAAATAAAATGATCCACAATGTTCCTGATGAATTAATGCTTGTTATAAAAATATATATTTTTTTTTAAGTAAAAAATTTGTTTTTGCAGTCTGTATAAAAAGTATAAAAACTAGAACAGAGGCTAAGACAGAGATTACGTTCCAGTCCTTATCTTTTTTAG
Organism: Clarias angolensis; assembly: GCA_030068255.1. Lineage (NCBI taxonomy): Eukaryota > Metazoa > Chordata > Actinopteri > Siluriformes > Clariidae > Clarias > Clarias angolensis. Next base: position 21,032,389 of record JAQKPX010000010.1, on the reverse strand, counting down.
AACGCTCGCGGTATATACAGGTGTGAGCTTCTGCGCTTACGTATCTGTTAAAGAGTACGCCGCGTTTTGAACACCTGACACCTCCGTAATGACATTTCGCTCTTCCTGGCGCATTAACGTGAGCATAATTCATTACTCAAATACCACAGAGATACGAGAGAGAGAGAGAGAGAGAGAGAGAGAGAGAGAGAGAGAGATGTGTTACAATGGCATAATTACATTTTATTTTATTATTGACTTTTATGCAGAGGTAGCAGAGCTCCTGAAATGAGCTCGGGAACAGATTATTCGTCTCCCTGAAGATATGGACAGGCACGGATGAGATAGTCGAGCCATCCATCTTCTCTCCTCCGGTTTCTTTAATTATTGCTTTGACGTCCCCGAGATTATCGTCTCAGAGACTTCGGATACGAGGAGAAACTTGGGACAGACGTTTATTAACATAAAGAAAAACTTACGTGACGTGAGTTGGATGATGCAAAGGACCAGTGTTTAAAGATGAACAGATGAGCAGGATTTATTATTATTATTATTATTATTATTATTACAACTGTGTGGAAAGCTGTGTGGAGTCTTGATGGAGTGTGCATACTGTATGAATCATAAAAATCAGAACTGTGAACTGGAGAAAAAAAAGTGAAAGATGAAAGAATGGCCCCAAAGACCAGGTTTTATTTTTGTGAGTCATATTTGCATAATTATGTGCAGTGTGAAATTGTACCTGAACAAAATACCAAATTAACCAATTTGATTAGATTCACAAGGGTGTCAGAAGTGTTTGACTCAGGTGAGTCGATTCTGAGTTGAATCACTCAAACGTGGTGCAAGAAACCTAAGTGTCTTCTCATCTGAATAAAGGGCCACATGGAGGTGAAGAACACAGTAAAACATTTCAACACAAACATTAAATGTCTGTAAAAAAAAAAAAAAAGATTCTTTGCGTCTTGTCTCAAATCTTTCTTTGCCACAAACTACAATTTATTGGAACAGATCCAAATGCCTTGAAAAAAAAAAGCAGGAGCTTTCTTCTAATCTTCTCAGCAGGGTCAAAATCAAATCGACGTGTCGGTGTTATGACAGACGTCATGACCTGCCACGTGCGTTTACGGCCTCTGTTTCCATGACAATTGCAGAGACAGCGTTACGGCGAAAGCACAGAGGCAAAGTGTGACCACGACCGATTTGCGTAATTCATTTAAGCGGATGCGTTTCCTCGCCACAAATTAAATTTCAACACTGATGTACTCCTTTGGTTTACGTTGTACGCTCGAGAAATTGAAAATCAGAAGTGCTCTTTGTCATTATCGTGTCGTGTTCGCTTTGGTGCGCTTAATGGGCCGGACAGCGGAATTGGCAGATCGTGTTATGTAACGTCATAGCGTATTAAACTGCTCACACTCGCTTTTTCTTTAATATTTTGCATCAGAAATGTGTCACTGCACATTAGCTACAGTGATTACACTAAATACACTTAGCATCATGTATATTCATGCATGATTTTTTTTTTACAATAACCAGGAAAATTATCACCTCTGGGGTGGTGTGATGGAGCTCTACAGCTAATCATCAAAGCTAGCAATTTTTTTTAATCGTTTATTATATTTATCAATATTTTTTTACAAAAAACACAAAATATAAACTCGTCGGTGCTGAAGACATTACTATCTTTACCTCATATGACTTGTACCGACAACAGAGACTCCTTACTTTTGTTTGTTACATTTATATCCAGAATATTTATTCCTGGGAAGATGTTTTCTGATAACGTCCACAGTTCAAAGTTCCACAGTTAAAGCTTAATAGTCTCTACGACAACTGTTTTAGGGTTAGCACTGTGCACTCGCACCTCCAGAAAGGGTTCGAGTCATTCCTCAGGGCTGTGTACATGGAGTTTGCATGTTTGTTCTCCCTTAATGCTTAATGGGTTTCCTCCAGGTACTCCGGTCTCTTCCTGTAGTCTAAATGCAGATTAGAATTTTCTAAATTGTCTGTAATGTGCGTTGCTCTGAACTGTCACTCTGTCCAGGATGTACGCCACCTAGTGTCTCGACTCCCCTTTGATAAGCTCCAGGACTCCCACATACCTGTGCAGGATAAATAGTATAAAGAATACTTGTTACATGTTATTTATTAACAATTAAAGACTAAAAAATGTATACAGTACTGTGTAAAAGTCTTAGGCTCCATGTTATATACCTGTACCAATTTTGTTATATATGTTTATCATGTCTGCATAATTATGTACAAAATCATTCAGTGTTTTTATATATACCTTAAAAATTAATAAATAAATAACATTACATGGGAATATATGCATGGCTGTAAAGAAAAAATATATATAGTACAAGACAGACCAGTTTTCAGATGGAAACAAAAAAACCTAATGTACGCTCCTGGGATTTGCATAAAAATGGAAAGGAGTGACAAAGTTACCAGAAGAACTCATATTCTCCAGCAAGCTCACAACTATTTAACAACTATATTACTTACAGTATAGTACTGTGCAAATGTTTTGGGCACATACAAAAATATGGCATAAGCAAAAGATGCTTTTGAAAACATTTCTGAAAAGAAAAAAAAACAGAAACTTAATAAAGAGTAATAAAATAAACAGTCAATATTTGGAGTGAACACCCATTGCTTAAAATCAGGAGTTTTAGACACAGATTTGTGCAGTTTTATAAGAAAACAGTTGTTAGGTTTTACTGAGCTTGCTGGAGAATATGAGTTCTTCTGGTAACTTTGTCACACTCGCTCCTTTTTCTATTTTTATGCAAATCCCAGGAGCGTACATTAGGTTTTTTGTTTCCGTCTGAAAACTGGTCTATAATCATGACATAATAAACATATATAACAAAATTGGTACAGCATATAATATGGTGCCTAAGACTTTTGCACAGTACTGTATACAGTATATATATATTTTAAATCAAAGATGTTATGCTTTGTTTTAAAATCACACTTCATGTTAGAATTTCTCACTGGTGAACATGATGACTTTTTGAATTCAAAATGGAATATTTTGGCCATTTTTTCCCCTAAAATTATTGAAAAAAAGAAGGTTTATTGTGATGAAAATCTAGCAAAATAATTTGCTTAAATGTGGCTTAAATTGGCTTAAAGCATAAACCACAGCAGAAGATCGCCTACAGAAGCTGCTTTGTGTTCCTGAACAAAAGCCATTTTTTACCACTTCATAGTGCTCACTTCTGCTTTGAGTTTCGTTTGTTTTTCTTAACACTTATTTTGAACATATCTGCACATTTCCATCTGCCATTTGACTTACCTTCTAACCATTGTAATAGATTTTTTTTTTTATTATTTAAAAAAAAAAATAGAACATAGCTCCTGAGTGGTGTGACTTTAAAGTGTTCACCCTATCATAGTCTGTGAGTTCACACAAAGGGTGGGATTTAGCTAGAACTAAATTACAGAAAAAAACATTTCTAGCTGTGTATAACATATACTTTTTTTCACCAACCTCCCACATTATCTATATAAATAAAATAAAGGTCTTGTCTGTACATTGGTCAGAACTCACTCTTTCAATGATATGTTTATGTTTCATACATTGGAGAACCAGAAACCAGTTTCAGAAAAAAATCATGTCCGACTGTATGTCTGTCTGTCTGTATGTCTGTCCAGGCAGTATTTGTCACAGCATCACACAAAACTGTCTTAACAGAATTTAATGAAACTTTTGCAGTACTTAGAAATCTACCTGAAGTTTAACCTGCACCATCAGTGAAATCACAATGTTGAGTAAAAGCGATGTTATGAACAGTTAAATGGGGCAGATTTAATAATCTACTTTAAAATAAGTTACTTGGTCAATGTAAACAAACACCTACACCAATATATATTGATTAGAAAAGCTAAACTGAATATTTTTACTGGGATTAGTTCATATTTTTTACATTCATTGAAATAACAGTGCTGAAGTGGTATAAGTGAATTTTAACATGAGATACTCAAGCTTACAGAATGTGATTTCTTTGTATTAATAAGTTAATAAGATAGAGAGTTCTGCTGTACAGAAGGACAGACAGACATGTACGTGGGCTTCAACCTGAAATAATAATAATATCACTGATTCCATTAAAGCTGATTAGATTACTTTTAGCTTCAACCTTTTAACTATTTCTAAAAAACTCTTTATACCATCAACTATGGGTATTTATGATTTCAAATAATAAAACAAACCTGGCTCTCCATGTGACAAATAAGCCTAAAAAACAAAAACGGAAAATAAAAATGTCAGAGAACATTTAAAACACTGACACCGAAGACTTCATCCTTAAATGCTAAATAAACCTATTTCCAATCTGGAATGTCCCTGCATAATCTGTTACTATAGAAACAATAACATTAATGATTACCTTCTGGCTGCCCAATCAGAACAGAGAATTCTCTGTGTTCATTTTTCTTTTGCATTTAACGTACGTGGTTTTGAGGTTATTCTCAGAATAATGGACCTTCGGATGGGAACAGCGATGACAGCCTGACCTTATATCGCTAAGCAGATGAGCTACAGTAGGTCGGACCGGCGTCGACGCTTATTAAGGAATGACAGCTACGAACACCGGAGACGTAGAGACTCGTCATTAGCGAAGCATCAGAGAAGATGTTCCTCTGATCTGACATGACATGTGCTGGAAAAATCTTTCTCTCTCAACCTCTCGCTGTGTCGCTCTAAAGAGAGCTAATCACAGTGTGAGGAGAAGATAAATAACTATCAGAAATAAGGGCCTTAAAAACATGTGAGACCATCTACTTTACATCCGTAGTGGAAAAGAACAAAAGGCTGTGTGTGTGTGTGTGTGTGTGTGTGTGTGTGTGTGTGTGTTTGGCATCTGAAAGAGGAACTCTGCCACTAGAGAGCAGGTGAAAGAGAAGATATCTGGTATCGCCGGTGTCTTTGAGAGCGGCTGCGTTATGATTATTACCAGCTGCGACGCGCTAAGAGCTGTGATTAATGACTCCTGAAGTGATGCGAACCCCCACGTCCTGCCTTAATGAATATCTCTGCGAGCAGGTAAAGCTAAAGCTACCTTGGCACGAGGAAGAGCCTCTGCTTCCAGCTTCGACGTTACGTCCCTCTGGGAGTTATGGGTGGTGGGGGGGGGGTGGTGGTGGGGGCGGAGGAGTAGAAGAAATGCAGTAAGCCACAAAAGCATAAAGCACAATGGGAGGAATTTTTGCTAGCTTAAACATTGGGGTGTGAATACTTTTGTATATTTTCTTTTTTAGTTGACATGATAATTACTGTACAGTATAAACTGAAAATGTGAACTATTTTGCTGTTCAGTGTCTGATTGTGTAATCTAACAAAAGTGAAAAAGTATCAAAAAAAAAATGATGTGCTGTAACATTCTACACACCTACACACTGTAGTCACTCGCTAACTCTGTGTGAAGTCTTAGCCTGACCTCAGTATGATATTTCATTAAGAAAAAAAGTCAAATATAATTCTTTGTCTGTATCAAACAGTTAAAAGTCCATTTGATGTGAAAAAACTGAGGTAACTAAATTAGCTTCTTTTCTTTTCGAACATCAGGTTAGACTAGCATCATCTCCAAGAGCCAACGTAAAATTAGCTAGGCAGCGAGTCAAACTGTAGCTAATGATAAATTTTCATTGTTGTTTTTGGTTTATTTTTTCAATTCTAATTGAGATGCCAGCAAATGACAACGCTAGTCATGTACTGTATATAAGCAGCAAATTAATAGAGATTTTTCCCAATGTTTTTGTCGTAGTAGAAGTAAATCTAAGTAAATTTGGTCTACAAAGACTAGAAAACTAAAAAAGCAAAAACCAGGATATGTTAAAAGCGCACAAGAAAAACATTGGCACAAATGACGGCCATGTAGCTGAAACACAAAAAAACGTATTTGGCCAAATCTGTTAATTATTTTTTTTAGTCAATCAGGCCACTTATCTCCAGTGAAGAGCAATCTTAATGCTTCAGCGTACCAAGACATCTTCAACAATGCTACTCTTTCAACTTTGTGGCAAATGTTTGGGGAAGTCATTCCAAAGTAAGGACTATAAAGACATGTATATGAGATTATAAAGAGTTCGAACTTGACTGGCCCTAACACAGAGCCCTGACCTCAACCCCACTGAGCACCTTTGGGATGAACTCGAATGGAGATTGCGAGCCAGGCCTTCTAAGAAGAGTAAAAGCTGTTATAGCTACAAAAGCAGGACCGACTCCATATTGAAGGATTTGTGTTTGGAATACAGTGGCATTGCACGTTTGGCCAAATACTTTAGAGTCTTTCATTCACTGGCAAGGAATATGGTTTATAGAAATCAAAAAAATACCACAGAGAACATGGAGAAGGTGCTAAATAAATGCTTGGATAATTGTATAAGTATATAAGCGCTTGTCACGTGTCACACGCCATGCTTATTTTTTCTTGTAAAATGTTTAACTGCTCACATCTACAGAAGAACATACGGGGTTTGATTCAATTCCTGGATGTGAGTCGATTCAGAGTCACTTGGAATCAGATCGTAACCACTTTGCTCAACCACACTTGATTCTGATTGCTCTTTTCTCACCTGTCTAAAGACCCTCACCACAAGTGACAATCACTCCAGGGTTCAATATGAACTGACGCTACTTAAACAACCACTTCTCTGACAGAGATGTTTAAAATTCATCTTCTTCTTTCTTCTCCTTTCATTTCCCAAGGAAAGACGGTCACATATTGCACGCAGGCCACCGTTGTACCCTTAAACAGCTGTCCAACAAATTCACGCTTTCAGTCTTATGCCAGATTCTGCCTGACCTGAAGCTGACTCTCGAATTCAATAAACACGGATGACATGCTGATCAAGAGAATGTTTAATTGTTGCTTTTGGCTCCTCGGTGAAGCTTTTGATCCACTTCTCTGAAGGTCCTCAGACGCTAGACTAAATATATACATTTTCCCATCATTTGAGTCCACTGTTCAATTCTCGGCAGGGTGATTGATAGCCCACACAGCCAATTGGAACCCTGTTGGCCACAAAATTGATTTCACTTAAACCAACAGTGGTGGCGAAGTTCTTTATTACACCAAATAATTCTTTCCATCTTCTGTTGCATACAGCAAAAAATGCTCTGTCCATCCAGAGGCTGAAGGGTTCCCAAACCAGATGTTGTACAGAAAGATTTCATTTTTCATCATGAAACGAATCCCAGGAAAATTAAAAAAGATGCGCACATTGGCATGAAACGTTTCTCAGAGAACTCTCCTTGGGATACCGAGCGAGTTATGGTGTTATCATTCCATACTGACAGGAGGTTATTATTTGGAGGATAGTCGGTTCGTGGATCGTGTTTCGCTCCCTCTTCCGAAGCCCTGGACCTGCTGTGCCCCTTCATAACCAAGTGACTTTTAGGACTTCATAAGTTTTTCCCAGGAAAAGCCACAAGATTTAAGCTGTAATATTAGACTTGTCTAATGTCTTCATAGAAGCCAGATCTTCCATGTCGTGAGGAATGACAAGGGAAGAGTATTTTTCTTTCTGGGTGCACTCTTAGGTTAACAACAAAAACATTTTATGAATTCAGTATTCTGATTGGTAATGAGTTGTTGAGGTTTTCAAAGGTTTTCTTTGAAGTTGCTATAATATGCATTATGACTTCTGTTTTAAAGCAATACAAGCTATTGTGTTTCAGAGGTTCCTGAATGGGGATATGATAAAATTGAATAAAGCAGGTGCTTAACTTGACTCTGAATACGTGTAATGTTCCTTATGAAAAAAAGTACCTAAATTGCTGATTTTGTGTAATTTAAAAACATGTATTTAATGCACTGCTTTTATTTTATTTTTTCCAGACTCTTGGTTTGCAGACTCTTATGATGTCACTACAGAAGCTCAGTTAGCCTCAGGCAGCACTTCATTGAACAGTCAGACATTTCCCATGAGTCTTTAAAAAGTGAGGAATGTAAAAAGAGTCACTACAGCCACTAGAAGAAATCAAATCAGTAGAATCCTCACTCGAATCCTGGTGGTAAATTTGTCACTTATGGTCATGTAGTCGGTTGCTTATTTAATCCTGATGTAGACAGAACCGGCCTTTTTGTATATAAAATCAAAACTTTTCAGCGTAATTAATATACACAATACAGAAAAGGGGAAACAGGATTTGGCAGAGCATCATCATAGCTGACAAGTAAACGTTGACGGTCGGAAAACGGTACCTTGAATAGAGAGAATTCCAGCATAGGAGTTTGATTGAATTTGACTTTGTGTTAACCCCAGTGGCCCTGTGACTGCACTGCGCTACTTGCCCTAGGACAAACTGACAAGGTTTCTATAAAAACCAGGTCTGCTGTGAAATTCCGCCTGCACTTTGAACAAACTGGCTGGAAAAAGAAAACATCGCGAGTGTACAGATGTCAGGGAACAGTACGCGGAGGTATTAGCGTGGTCTATTTGATCTGACGTTAAACATAGCAGGTCTACCTCTGCGCTGCACATAATGCAGAATCTGATCTGCACGTTTGCCGACCTCTACCAATATTAAAGCCTTTCTCATCTTTTTACAATAACAGCATCAGTATGGATGCTGATATCTTGCTTTTATTGATGTGTTTGATTTGAGAAAATTGAAAGCATGTTCGAGAGAGAGATTGAGCAACTCCAACTCCAGGCTGGGAGATCTCAGCGCTGCGGGTTTATCCCATCCTCTACCTGCTTACTTTTAGAAATCTGTTTCACTAATATTCTATTTACAAATACATCTGTAAAGGAAATATATTCACACTTTAAACATAAGTCCTTCACAGCAACCCATGTGCCTATTTCAGATAACTAATATTAATAGAACATTGATTAAACCTACAGAACTTATTAAATTTTTGCCCATTAAACCCTACATTCACCTTAAGAAATGCCAGAGGAAATGATGAGAATATTTTAAATCAATTTTGAAAACAAGATGGCATGGTGGCATAGTGGTTAGCATTGTAGCCCCGCACCTCCAAGATCGAACATTTGAGTAATGCATGTTCAAGTTTGCATGTTCTCCCCGTGCCTGGTGGGTTTCCTTCATGTACTCCATTTTTTTTTTATAATTGGTGTTTCCAAATTGCCGTAATGTGCGAGTGTGTGCATGCTTGTGCCCTGCACTGGACTGGCCCCCTGTTATGGGTGTACACTGTCTAGTGCCCCGAATCCCCTGGGACAGGCTTCAGGCTTCCCGCGACCCTGAACAGGATATGTGCTATAGAGAAGGAGTGAAATGAGAGAGTGTGACATCTCAATCAGCTAGGTTATTTTTTTTTTTTACCTCTTTCAGTATTTATCCAGTAGTTTAACAATATACTAAATATCCATGCATTAACATAATGTAAAATTCACACTTCCCTGTTAGTCATTTCAAATTTATGTATTAGCATATTAGCATAAGTATCCATTGTTGATAGTTAAAAGGTCTGTAGAAATAGTTAAATGTTGAAGCCAAAAATAATCTGCTGATCTTTAATGTAATCAGTGATATTATTATTATTATTATTTCTGATTGAAGTCCACGTACATGTCTGTCTGTCTTTCTGTACAGCAGAACTCTCTGTCTAACTTGTTCTATATATATATATATACAGTACAGGCCAAAAGTTTGGACACACCTTCACTCATTCAATGTGTTTTCTTTATTTTCAT
>JAQKPX010000010.1:21011768-21022629 GCA_030068255.1 Clarias angolensis | reverse complement strand
CATTCATAGTTTTGATGCCTTCAGTGAGAATCTACCAATGTAAATGGTCATGAAAATAAAGAAAAACACATTGACAGCTAGATGAGAAGGTGTGTCCAAACTTTTGGCCTGTACTGTATATATACTTATACTATATAACTAATACTAAGTGCAAAAATCACATTTTGCACGGTTGAGTATCTTATACCTTGTTTACACTAAGTTGTACTTCTTTCGTCATCAGTCTTATACACTCATTGTTTGACTTATGAACTAACCGCAGTAAAAATATACAATTTAGCTGTCCTAATTAATATCTAATTGTGCAGGAGCTTGTTTACATTGAGCAAGTTAATAACTTATTTTGAAGTACTAATAACAGTTCATAACATCGCTGTTACTCAACATTTTGATTTCACTTATGATGCAGGTTAAACTTCAGGCAGATATACTATACATAAGTACTGCAACAGTTTCATTAAACTTCTGTCCAGACAGTTTTGTGTGATGCTGTGACAAAACCTGGCTGGACATACATACAGACTGGTTTCGGGTTCTCATTGAAAGAGTTCTGACCAATGAACAGACATTTATCAGACTAGTTCTACTAGTAGTAGTAGAACTAGTAGAACAAATGCTATAACAGATCACCCATTTAAACTTTTGGATTATTTCTGAGAAATGTTCATTTCAGTTGGGATGGTTGTTGATGAGTGTAAGGTTGTGTATAAACAAGCAGAAAATGTTTCTTGGCCACAATGAACAAACAGGTGATCAAACTTCATTATGCAGGCTTAAATATTTTTAAGAATATTATATTATACTAGGACTTTGTATAGTTTGCTAGACAACAACAAATGCTGCCAAGCTTTATAAGGACAGAGGTAAGGGTAACAGTTATATTACTTTCTGAGGATACAGATTAGCCACACCCTCAACTGCCACCACAGTAATAAGTCCCCCCAACTGGCAACGGTCTGGCCTGATTACAGCATGAATTATATTTGGATAAGACATTGTATCATATTATTCATTTGATGTCCAAACCATGTCATTATTTGACATGGCAAACATGTATTTCAAAAATATATATCATAATATCCAATTTTGTCTTCGGTCCAAAAGCATGAAATCCTGCACTGGATAACAAAAGAATGACCTCACAGAGCCGGGTAATATCATGTTATTAATGGTTTCTTCATTGTATCTGAGGTTCCTGTTAGGTAACCAAACTTCTCCCAGCATCCCTCAAGATTAGATTAATACCAGAATGTGACTGTTTGACAGGCTCCTTCTTCCAGTTATGGATGAGGTTATTTACATGGTGCATGATGAAATCCTGGAGATGAATGTCCTACTACACATGTGGCTGATGTTGTAAAAGAAATCATTGGCTCATTGACTAATCGAATGTGCAAGGAGGCATTGTTTTGCCCCTTTCACAGAAAGAAAAAAAAGGGAAAAGTGAAAGCTGTTTGGTGGTTGCAGACATCTGAACTTTGGCTGAACCCCTTTTTTAGGATGCTGCACGGGGATGATGCGTTCGGGTTCAAAACTGAGCGGCTGACATCGGGCCGATGGAAAGACATGATATCTTATTTTCCTGAGTTGGGCTGACACAAATTCCACCCCATTATTATTCTCTCATGGCTGCAAAAAAAAAAAGAAAGAAAAAAAGAGTTGTGCTGTGGAATGGAGGACTCCATGAGCAGATGTGGGCAAGGATGGCTTTTGCTTTTCATTTGGATAATTTGTTTATCCCGATGGGGTGAATGAAGATGTTCTGGGAAGGAGAGTCTGAAGGGAAGTCTGACACTCCAGAGTCGTCAAATTAAGCAAAGAGGACTCGTAAGCATGTGCATGCAATTCAATCTGTCAGTCTGAAATATAAAGCATGTGGACATGAGTTTTATAGTTAAAAAAAGTTGATGTAATATAAAGTTCCTCAAGCTGTATACAACATTTAAAACGGCAACCGTGCTCATTTCTTTGCTGGTGGAACCCAGTTTAACCTATTCAGAATAATGGGGGATTTGCAGCCTGTTCCATGAGCTGAATGCAGGAAAATACCAATGGATGTGATACCAGTCCAACAGTCACTAATGTATCCTGGTCATGGTGAATCTTGAACCTAGTCCAGGAACACTAGCCACATGATGGGCATCACAGGGTCAAGTCTAGGGTCAGTTACAAGTCATCAGTCAATCTTCTGCTTGAACATGTGATCCTCTTTATAAAGCCTTCACCCTGACCCAAAGCTCAGGTTCGAACCAAAGACCATGAAGTTGTTATGGCAATCCTCCCTCTAACAGTATCTACAAAGGTTAATTTTATAACGCTTGGGATGAGATTGAGGACCTGATCATTTCTGGACTGGGCAGGAATAGCTAAGTGGAATTATTGAACATGAGCCAGTCTCAAGTTTCATAACATAATCCATGCTCCTGCTAGTAGAAGTAGGTCAGTGTCTAAAATTACTATTAAGCTCCAACTATATTTGCAAGCAGTTAGCAGAGCAACAAAAATGTTCAAAGTGTTAGGTCTTCAGTCCTTGTGTCCAAGAAGTTTATTCCACATTCTTTGGCAGTCTTGATACAAGGATGGTTCTTTGTATCTTTGCTGATGTTGGGCCAACTCGAGGCATGCTAGAGACTCACATGAAGCTTGGTTCAATTTGGGAGTTGATTAGTACCTTCAGCTCGATTCAAAATGGAGTCCAGTTTGGCATAAGCATCAGTGTTTTAAAACTAATTTATGCAGCTAGAGGGTTACATCTGATCATTTTTGATCCATACACATTTTCTCACATTTTATAACCATTCTCCAATTTTCTTTTTTATTTCTTTTTGATGACCTGAATTGAATTAACACAGCACTGGAGAGGTATGTGGAAACTTGGGAGGCCATCTAGTTGATGTGGATAAGAAGATCAATAAGCAAGTGCAGTACTTGGCTGTCCAGAACTTTCCCAAGGTTTTGTGTGTTGTCAAAAAAAGAAAACAATTGCACAATTTCAGAGACCAGAATAGTCAAATCGTCTGCTGAGATCGATTAGTGAGGACCTTTCAGGCTACGTTGACTCCATAAGCAAATATGATTTCACTCAGTCCCCAAATCCAACTTCCCTAGGAAGGACAACAAGGCAAGTGAGGTTTTGCAAATTACTTGAAATTAGCATAACTGCCATGTTTCATTCATCAGAGGAGAACTTTAATGATTTCTGCTCGCCCAATTCCTCCCAGAATGGCTATGTTCGAGAGCCAGCGGTGAACCCCATGTAGGTCGAGGCAGCTTGTTCGGATTGATATTGCTCACAGTGTAATGCGGAGCAGATTTGGAGAAGAGAGCTCATCGCAATTTCCTTTCATGCTCATCGTCCTCCTCTCAAGGCTCGAAAAACATGCATAAGGAGACCAGATGCAAACAAAAACCCGTGGTTACATATGTGTACACATCCCGTGGCTGCACTCGACACTTAATCTCACACTCAGCCAAATGGATCTTGATGAGCTTACTCCGGCGAATGGCTGGTGTCTCTTCAGCACCTTGTTCGGGAATGTTCAGATGGTGGGATTGTTTACTCTGGTAAGCTGTAAAACTAGGAACAGTCATTCCTCCGAATAAGGGAAAGCAGAATGTGTTTGGAGGCAGTTTAAGACTAAGAGTCAAGAGATTTGCAAAATTTGACTGGCTTACCATGGTAGGCCATATCGTACAAGGTAAACATACATTGTTAGGGCATACCATCCCTTTAAGATACGTTTACAAGGTGGCGGTGTAGTAGAAGGGGCAATCTGGTGAAGAGATCAGGAAACACCATGACATTCCAGGCTTTCATAGGCTGGAATCAGAACAGTGGTCAAATCAGCTCCAGCACACGCTTGTATGCCAGAAGGCATCTGTTCCTGATCTGTGTGGTTGGTAAGCGATTCCTCATAAACATCCCTCACCAGTTCATTAGCAGGGTGTGTGTATGTGTGTGTCTGTATGCACAGTGTTGATAATCTGCCCTGATGAATGCTGTGTGCTAGTACCCTGTACAGTTCCTCTGTCTCCGAGGCTCTCTGCTTGGGAATTACACTACAGGCAATAAATATTTCAGAAGACACTGAACAATACGGCAGTCTTCGCAGTCCAATCTGAAATAGCTACCAGTAATTCCAGCTCAGAAAGCTAACACAATATATACATAGTTTTATTTTTAAAAGACATATTTTTAATGGCTTCTTCTAGTTAATTACTTCCTGTATCTGTGTGTGAGAGAGAAATAGAGAGAGAGAGAGAAAAAAAATTTGACATCTGTGTTCTCAGTCATGATATCATCAAGGTCTTTTCCGTACAGCCCTATAAAACGTTTTTGTCTGTTCTGCTATGTTAAGCAATTTGGGACAGATTGACTAACAAGCCAAAGAATTCCATGTGCCTGATTTTGGATTTGGCCACACAGCCTTAGAGACTTTCAGGCCTGTCTGTAAGCAGACACCGTGCAGTAATTTATCTTATGTATGGCAGCATGGTGGCATAGTGGTTAGCACTGTGATGCCGCCCATCCAGGGTTAAAGGTCTGATTTCTACATTAGGGTCTGTGTGCATGGAGTTAGCATGTTCTCCCCATGCTTGGTGGGTTTCCTCCATGTACTCCGGTTTCCTCCAACAGTCCAAAGATATGTACGTAGGGTAACTGGCATTTCCAACTTGCGTGGAGTATGTAGGTGAGTGTGTTTGTGTGCCCTGTGATGGATTGGCACTACTCCCAGGGTGTATCCTGTGTAGTGCCCCAATTTTTCCAGGCCTTCAGCTATGCCTTACAGGATAAATGAGGGAGAGAGTGAGAGAGTGTATAAGGTACAGTATGTGCAATGTATATAATGTAATATTTAGTGTTATGCATAGCACTTCAAGGAATTATAATTTTGGGTGTCAAAGAAATAAGTCAATTTTATCCAAAGTATAAGTCAATTTTATCCATATATTTTCATTTATTTATTTATATTACTTTTGTAGATTTTCCAACAAGAGTGTATTTACTCCATTAGGTAAAGAGATTTTGTCCAAAATGTTTTTTTTTCTCCCTACAAAACTTTTAGAGAAATACAGTCATGGCCAAAATTGTTGGCACCCCTGATTTGTTTTTTTTTGTTTTTTTTTACAGAAAATCAAGTATTTCTCACAGAAAGGTATTGCATTAACACATGTTTTGCTATACACATGTTTATTCTCTTTGTGTATATTGGAACAAAACAAAAAAAAGTGAGGAAAAAAAGCTAATTTGACATAATGTCACACAAAAATCCAAAAATGTGCTGGACAAAATTATTGCCACCTTTTCAAAATTGTGGATGAATAAGATTGTTTCAAGCACGTGATACTCCTTTAATACACGCAAAGGGAATTGTTTTGTTCCAATACACATAAAGAGAATAAACATGTGTATAGCAAAACATGTTAATGCAACACTTCTGTGAAAAATACTTGAATTTCTGGAAAAATTTCAGGGGTGCCAACAATTTTGGCCATGACTGTATATGATAACTGTACTTTTAGTTAATTAAAGATAATATGTACTTTAGTACATAGTTTGTACTTTAAAATCTTCACCCTGTGACTACATCTGTAAATGCTAACATGTTAACATGCTAGTTGTAGTGAGTTGGAGAAAACAGTCCATTTCCCATGTGTCTTCTCTGTCTCTGATCTCCCTGCCGAAATTTCTGATGTGAATAAGATTTGGGTTAGAATCTCTGTGGAAACATTTCAGGCCAGAAAGTTCTTGTCTTGCTTAAAACAGCATTATCTTATTACATATCTAGCTATTTAAATTCTCAGAGAGTCAAGATTGTTAGATGTTTAATATTTTTGAGTTGTCCACTCACATCGGTAAGTGTATCTTATAAGCTGCTACATGCTTAAAGATGGATCCCTTTATCTTTTTAAACATTTCTGACCCTTCAAGATTTAGTTTGAACATGAAAATGTATAAAAATCACATGATCTCCATCTTTGTTTCTTCTTTGCAGAATCTCTAGTCACCTGACGAAGTACACCTTTTTGAGAAGTTTGTGTAAATTTTGCATATTGAAATAAAGTCAGGTTTTTTGAGGGGGTTTCTTATGTTATACACATTGTTTTAACTAAATAAATAGTTCAATCATCATTTAAACATTCATCTGTTATAATGATTATAGATTTGATTGCTTAAGCTAAAGTATAAAACACAGAACAGATCTTTAAATAGTGTAGTATGTTTTGTTTTATATTTCAATTATAAAATTTATTTATTATTTTAGCATTGTAATGATAAGGATGTAACAATGGGAAAATTTTAATAGAATCACACTGACTGAAATGAAGTTGGGCCAAGAAGGTTTAAAACAGTTTAAAACGGATAACTTGTGTACTCAGGCATGAGGAGTGATACATCATAATGTTTTATTTTAAATTGTTATTATTTACATTATTACCAATTAACATTTGTTGCCTTAAATGACACATATTACACTTCAGAATATGCTGTTGTTGGAAAATTATCAAATTTACGCTAGTGACAGTGATGCTGCTTCACATCGCAGGTTATTTTCCTATAACAAAATGACATCAAGTGCTTTATTCTTTACAGGATTTACAAGATTTTATTGAATTACAAATTCCTTATACATTTTGGATCAATGTATACATTTTTGGTTATGAAATTAAAATATTTAAAAATATAATAATCTTTATGTTTATAATATTTTGAAATAAAAACTTTTACTCTTACTCCTAACTCTTTAAAAGGCTATTATTTAGTAAAAAAAAAAATAATAATAAATAATAATAATAATAATAATAATAATAATACTTTCATACTGAATAATAGCAATTAATATTTTAGCCTTTTTACTATAATACATTAGGTTGTTTCATTTTTTACTTAGTTTTTTATTATTTTACATTTGTACAGTATGTTTTGTCAATTATCAATTGCTAAAATAATTTTTATAATTTGCTCATAATTGTACATTTAAACTGATATTCATTCATTATTTGTTTTTTCATCATTTTAGTTTGATAATGTAAGTATAAATACAAAACTCAATGTAATTAAAAAAAAAACTTTTTGTAATTTTTTTGTAGATCTTGTTGTATCAGATATTACTCTAATTCAGGTAATATCATTAAATACCAAATTGTTGCTTTAAAGAGCACTTATTGTTATATTATTATATATTTATAATTCATTTAAAAAAAACTTTTTATTTATGTTTAAATATTGCAAGAAAATCTTGAGAAATTTTTTTTTTTTCATTTTGGTATTGCCCAGGGTTTAAACAAGCCAATTAGATTTTCCTCCTGTTTGACCTCATAAGAAGCCGGGTTGTTGCACAGCTCTGCTGGTATCTGGAAGAGTGTGGCTCATCATCAGCTTATTTGCACAGACACTGAAACAGTGTGTTTGGAAGAGGAGTGAAATAAGGGATTATCTAAGTATTTCACCTGGAGTGTTAACACTGCTGGATCTCTCTGAGAACTGTGTTACAGATTTGTTAAAGAAAGAGTAAAATATGGGAGCTTTAAGAATGACACTTATGGACAATACCATAGCAGATTCAGTAATATCATCACGTATCTTTACTGTAACAGATGTAGCGGTATCTTTAAATATCCTGTAGTCGCCTTACGAATGTAAATCGTATCGCATGCAACCCGAATAACACTATCTCTAAAAATTTGTCTGTTCATTTGTGTCTCTACATCTGTCATTTGCACCTCAGACCTGAAGAGCAGTCTGAGATTTTGTCTTTCACATCCTATTCTTCCTATAGCAGCATGTCTATTCAAACTCTTTTTACTTTTCTTGAGTAAGTTGGGACTGCTATCTCTCTCTCTCTCTCTCTCTCTCTCTCTCTCTCTCTCTTGTTATAAGGAAGTCATGACTCCTAAATGATGAGGCACGGGAATCTTGATCTTTCGGTTTTTGTTTTTTTTCCACTTATATAGATGTGCCTCTGAGAATTCTGATAATGGATGTGTTGCTCAAAGCAGCGAGCATGGCCTCGATGTACGGGCTCGCTATTAAAAACTGAAAGGCTCATATTTTCACTATCAATGAGGCTGAACGTGATCTGGTGTCTGGTAAGCAGAATGTGGATTCCAAATGAAAATCATAAATTTTCTACAAGGTAGCGTTTTTACGGCGGCGTCCATTTCTGACGTAAACACCTTCTCGGTGACATCGCACATCATTTATTGCTCATCGGCATTACAGCTCAAAAAATGAAAAAAAAAAAAAAGATTTACAGCCGTGTAAGTAGTAATGTAATTATAAGCCCTTTTAGAGACAAAATATACGGTTATATAACATATAACTCGCCACAACTTTCCATATGTTATTCTATAGGACGGAGTGTGTCCTTACTCCCTGCTAGTTATCAGCTTTTTACATATGGTTCAACTTTACACCCTCTCTTCTGTGGGGCCCGAATGCTAACACACACACATACACACACACACACACACACCTGGGTTTCATTCCCACTCTAAGCTATCCATCGCAGTAGTGCAAGATAGGGCTATCTCAATCAGCCGAAACACTGGTAGCCCGAGAGTAAACACACAAGTAAAATCTGAATATTTTTTTATCTGATCATTTGCAGAATTTTACAGTCAAGTTATTAAGTAAAATTACAAACGCATACAGTAGTTAGTGTATTTGTGTAAATATTACACATAATTGTTTAATAATTGTATTAAAACAGTAGTCCAATAGAATTTTCTTAAAGAATTTAAAATGTGTGAGTTGACTGATGAGGTTTAGTTTGGTGTTTCTGGAAGGAGTCTTCAGTGTTAAAGTGGGAAAACCTGTAACTTGTAAACCTGTACAGTAAGATGGGTTTTTGTTTGTTTGTTTTGTTTAACTATAAGTACATAAAATGAGTGTCATGTTTGTTTTTTTCATGAAAACATAATAAAAATTATAATAATTCTGGTATAAGAAGAATTAAAAACACACAGACTTCAGGATGTGCTGTTGTGGGAAAGTAATCAACTTTCCGCTAGTCACAGTGGTTCTGCTTCACATTGTTGGTTAATTTCCCATGACAGAATGATACCAAGTGTTTTATTCTTTTCAGGAAGTATTAATGGAATACAAATGACATTATAGATTTTTGGATCAATGTATCACTTATTTGTTTTGCATTTTTTTTTACATAATATTACATAAGTTGTTAAATATTTTACTACTTAGTTTCTTTTTTTATTTTACAATTGTATATATTTTTCTGTCAAACTTTGTCCATAATTGTACACTTAAAACAGAATATTTGTATTTCATCTTTTTTTTTTGATAATGTAAACAAAAACATTTAAAACTTTTGTAATTTTTTTTTTTTTGTAAATCTTCTTGTTGTCATTGTAAAGAGTGAATTTTTTTTTTTATTCTGGACCCATTAGCAGCTTAAAGAGTAAATATACCATATATATGTATATAGCAGTATATAGTGAAAGTATACATATGTTTTTTCTTATATATATAATACCATATTCAAATATAATATGCACTTATGCAATTAGAAGTTCTGAAGAAGTTGCTGATCATGTGATCAGATCACACCAAACCACTGTCATTCTCCCAAACCCTCAGCTGTATTTTGAGCCCCACCTCCCTTTCTCTCCACCCCCAAACTTCTTCCCGCCCCCAGTTGTGTCAATCTCCTCAGAACCATCATCATTTGTAGTGCTGCTTCATGCCTCATCCCCACTTGACCCTGATGACCCCTGAGAGGTCCCACAAGGCTGCGCTCTGGGTCCGAGGTAAATGTTCTTCATGCACTTAGAGAGGGTTCAGTCAGAGGATCATGGAGTCTGAATCTGAGTGTTATCCTGAGGCTTATGGTGGGATTAAGTTCTTTTGAGTAATTGACTATTTGCTATTTGGAAGGTGAAATTGGCTTTGGGTTACCAGTTGGGTCGTGTAATCCGGGCTTTTGGGACAACACAGAAAAGTAGTTGTTCAATTCTTAGTTGATTTATGTGGTGAAAGGTGTAAAGTGAAATCATTTGACTTGTAAAGGGACAGCTGTCAGGAACCGGGCGAATAAAACCACGACTATCTTCATGAGCTCATGGTTGTTGGTGTCTGTTTTTAGAAATTGCTAATCTCATAGGGTTTTCATCCTGTTGATGAGATCAATTCAGTGAAGGACAGTCCGACTGGTTCTACAGTACATCACCACTCTTTACATCCGTGATGAGCAGAAAAGCATCTCAACACACACATAAAAAAGCTACACCAAGACAAGCGCACATCACCTTCCATTCCAGTCAGTTAAGAGCAAGGACGATAATCTGTGTGATGCTAATGTGCTAAACATAGCATCTTTTCTACAACGCTGACTGCTGCCATGTTTGTAATAAATACAGTCTATTTAATGAATTGTGACTAACTTCATTACATTTAATTTTATGTTTGTTTAATACAGTACGTCTCGCCTGTCATTACCTCCCATGTGGTTTGTTCATTCTATATATGGAACAAGGAAAAATGTGGAAACTCTGAAAGGAAAAATTTCACACTTTCTGCAATCCAGATGATTCTGGCCGAGCCACAGCTGAAAGCAAGGCTACCGACTGAGAAACGCTCGCTATAGGTTAAACCAATGCAGATGTATCTTCATGCCACACACACACACACACACACACACACACACACACACACACACACACACACACACACAGAATTCTTTCCAGACCTTTTCACACAATTTACACAGAATTCATTCCCCTATTTTTTACAGAAATGTGGTGTAATGATGTAGTTTAGTGATGTTATGAGATGATGTGTAGTGATGTTGTGTAATTATTTTGTGCGTTGATGTTGCGCAATGCTGTATAGCGATGTTGT
>JAQKPX010000010.1:20994848-21006064 GCA_030068255.1 Clarias angolensis | reverse complement strand
AACAAAAATTAACAGAGATACAGTATGTAAGAATAAAGAAAAAAAATTAATGATGGAATGAATATGGTAATATTGAATGATAATAGAAAAATAGAGAATAGAGAAAAAGAAAACGTAAATGGACAGACAAAAACAAATATACTAATGGAATTGGGAGATTACAAAAGTAAAGCAGAGACAGACAGAACTGAAGGAAGGAAGGAAGGAAGGAAGGAAGGAAGGAAGTAGGGGAAAGGAAGGTTTTACAACCTTTAAAGGAGCTGTAATAAAAATCAGTAGTGTTTTTCATCACTTAAGGTGACATCATACGAAAACAATGTAACTCTGACATAACTCCAGATTTATTCTCATCAGCTGATCGTTTTCATCCAGTTCATCAGTTTTTCTTATAACACAAAATAAAATAACGGTTGATGACAAGGCTTCTGTGTTATATGTTAGGCATCTACTTTGTGTGTGTGTGTGTGTGTGTGTGTGTGTGTGTGTTTCAGATGTAAAACTGACACAGCTCCATCAGCTGGAGATAATCACTGACAGATGAAGGCCAGCTAAGTCACGTTCAACAGAGCCTATGCCAAAACTTCTGCTTCTTCTGCTTCCAGATTTGTGGCTAATCATCAAAGCAGGCACATTTTTTTAAATGCTCGATGACCAGCAGCATGGGAAAAAAAATCCACATTCCTATTATTGTATTATGTAGGAGGGTGCTCGTATGGGAAAATAATCAACAGTGTTATTACAGTACATGCAAGTGTTTTATTCCTTGTATACCACAACAAGTTTGACGACAATGTTCTCCTTACTCCTCTTGATGAGATCCCTCATCGTACACCCTGATGATTATTTCAGAGAGCCAGATAAGTGCAGGGACTTGTTACTGCAGTGTTTGCCCTATTTCTGCAGCCAAGACAGGGTTGCTAAGTGTGCTAAGATAGCACAACTCCAGAGTCTGCTCACTGGGAAAGCTCTCATCTGGGAAACAGCACTTTGGTCACAAGGTGGGGAGAGTTTTAACCCCAATGAACATTTGCTCACTCTACTGAAGGGCAAGGAGACAAGCAAGAACCTCCTCAGCTTCAAACAGGGGGGCCAGAGGGCTAACAAATTCACCTTGCACTTCTGCTAGTTAGCCGTGTGGAGCAGCTGCAACAAATTGGCTCTTAAGGCAGTGTATCATCAGGGGCTCAAAGACAATATCTTCAACTAGCTGGACTGTTGGGATAACCAAGCTTCCCTGGACTCACTTATCAAGGTCTCCATCCTTCCTAAAGTGATGGAACCAAGGAAATCCAGTCAAGTCAAGTCATGAAATCCAGTCTACAGAGTTCATGTAAGTCAATCAAGCCAAGTCAACCCGTATGGAATACCAACAGCATCATAACAAGAAAGTATGTTATTACTGTGGCAATCTTTAACACCAAGAACCACCTGGTCATTCTAGGCCATTGACAAAGGCACCACAGCAGGATCATACTCCCACAGGGTGATAAAGTCGCTACCCTCAACAATATTTTGCTCCTGGCAGTTTTACTTGACATCCCTTCCTATAAAGCTCCTGCTGACATTACTACTGTTCCACCATCCCTTTGAGGTGTAGGATGAGTATGGCCAACCCAATGGGCTATGGGGGTTTTGTAACCCATCAAAGTGAGTCACTCAGGACCAGTCATGTTCCATGTCAATGCAACTCCACTCATAGAGTATTTCCTTTCTGATCACAATCACAGCTAATTGTCCCGGGGGTTCCCTTGGATGCAAAATCCTGATCTTTAATTCATTTCAATTTACTTTCATTTCACAAAGCACGGGGAGAGCATGCAATTTCCATGCACACAGAGGCTGGAATCAAACCTGGTTGGGAATTGAACCCAGACCCTAGAGGTGCAAGGTGACAGTGCTAACCACTAAGTCACCATGCCACCCAATTCAATTCAATAAATTTTTATTTGTATAGCACTTTTAACAACGGTCATTGTAGCAAAGCAGCTTTACAGAATCAGTTTCCTTCCTGATCATCAAATCCTGAAAGTGTCCCCGCCACTACTGTGTGCCTTCACAGAGAGCCCTGACCCCCAATTTCAGTGAATCGTCCTACAGAATATAAGGAGTTCTGTTAAGTAAAGCCAAAGAAAGTGGTATTCCTCTCCATCAAGAATTCATCTGCACTGCAAAAGTGACTAGTATCTAGTATCTAGTAGCCTGTTGTCCAAGTAGGCATTGAGGAACTTTAGGAGGTAAGGATATACAGTATACAGTACAAACTGAATTTGCTGAGTGCTTACCACCTGTGGTTGCGTGTCTGACTCACATGCTGAGAATGTAAACTGACAAAGTAAAATTAATGTGAAAATAAGTTTTTTTTTTTTCTTTCTCAGGTCTTAAACAACCCTTGATAGCGCCCAAACAGAACAAAATTTACTCCATTTACATTGTAATCAAGGCAGGACTTGCTGGAAGGCCCGGCATTCCATTTAGATTTAACAGTCTTGGATTGAAAATTGAGCATTCATCATTGAGAGAGAGACAGAAGTAGTGTTTGGCTGAATCGGTGTGACCATAGTTGAAATCTGATTATCCTCTACGGAGTGATTCTTGCAATAAATTCAGGGCTGTTTTTGAAGGGTTACTTATTTTTGATCAACTTGATTTCTTTTAGGGTTTTTTAAGGTCTTTGACATAACATGTCTCGTTTTCCAATCAGACCAAAAATGAGCGAGCTAGGAGTCATGGGGACAAATTGATTCGGCACGGGTACCAAACCTAACCTGGTTAAGATCATTCCATTGCACTTGGGACAACTGGCTGGACTTTTAATATACATAAGTATCACGGGGACATACGCAAAATTGAGTGCAATACGGCCACTTAGTCTCAAATCAGAAAACCAGAAATTTTGGAGAACCATCAGTTGGCTTCCATAGAAAATTAATAGCATGAGTCGCAGGTTTTCAAGTACAGGCAATGTAGTAAGTAAATTCAAGAGAAAATCAAACAGATAAGTGAAAGAATGAATGTACCTCAGTACTGAAGGTAAACTCTGTTAAAGGATTTCGAGCAGAGCTGAATTATGAGAAAAATAAACAATGGGTATAAATACAGTGTGAATCTAAGCATCTGACTCAGCATGACTCAATTCACCATCAGGACACCAAACACACACTTGAAAGAGAAACATGAACTGGAAACGTTTATTCCACATTAATGACTAATAACCTGAAAGAGCATGGAGTCATGAGGCGAGCAAACTGTGGCGCTGTAGTCTGGTTTACATGGAGATTTATAAATGGAGAGTTTCTTAGACATGGTAAGTTTCCCAAAATGATAATATTCATGCCATTCAGCATATTCTCTTAGTGTCAGGTCGCTGTGGTGTAACTGTGGTGTTGTGATATACATACCGTGTTCATCCTAAAATGCCACTCTTTGCATTTAATATGAGGGGGTATTTGATGAGCATGCACTTGGGCAAGCTGCAGACCTGCTTCGCATTTTTCGGTTGTGGAGATGATGGGCTCTTCCACTGTGAGGACTGTTGCTTCGTCTTAGGGTCGTATCCATACACCCAAGTTTCGTACAGAGCCTTGACATGAAAGACAGGTCATCCACGGCACTCTGATGGAGTTTTATGTTCCTTCTGCTCCCGGGTCAGCAGTCTGGGGACGAACTTGGCAGCAACACGAAACATGGTCAAATCCCACATGAGGATTGCCTGGACTGTTCTGTATGACACACCGAAAATAGCAACAATGTTGTAAATTGTTTTCTGTTGATCATCATCATGCACGAACAGTTTCAACATTTTTGGAGGTTGAGCTTGTTGACGGTCTCCCTGATCTCTTGTTGTCTTCCCGTGATGTTCTTCCACTCTTGAAGCATGCATGCCACTCAAAATACCTTGAACAACTCATTTCAGCATCGCTGTAAACTTGCCGAATCATATCAAACATCTCTGTGGCAGGTTTGCCCAGTTTCAAACAGAATTTCACATTCGCTCTTTGTTCTAACTTGCTGTCCGTGATGAAATAGCAGACATGGTAACACACGTGGTCAGAATAGCACCAGTCGCACAGCTCCCGATGTACACAGGACGATGTCTTTTGGCACACTGACTTATGAAGGTTGGTGCTCCCTGTGACTGCGTGTGCAGCCTTGTACATGTTGGCATGTTACAAAACTAGTCTTGAAATTATTTATATCACCTTGGAACTAGACAAAATGAACATAAAAACACACTCCTGGCAAATTTGTTATTAAGCCTCTTTTCCTCTGCGCCTCCAATGATCTTGGGGCAGTGTTAATCCTCCCTTACTGGGCCTTTATCAATGTTTGTTGCAATTCCCACTTTTGACCACTAGGTAAATAATGTACAAACTGTACAAAAATAGCTGTGTAGCTAAAATGTGAGCCTGCCACACCACAAGTGTAAACATAATCTAGAAAGGCAAGTAAATCAATAAAATGTCTTCATTGGAGACTTAAGAAGAAATTGTTAAGCGTGCACACGGATACAAATACATGCACACACACACACACACACACATTTGCTCGAGAGTAAATCATCTCCACTATTAAAATATTAAAAACACATTTCTATTCTAAGCTTTATAAGGAGCTTGTGTATCAAGACCACAGGCGTATTTTCTCCTCGCACCTGTTCCACTGAGACATTCCTATGCATTTGGCTCTGTACACACACACACATACACACACACACATACACATGCTTGTCCTGGCTCTCTGATTCCAACACAAATTTCTTGCACATCCATGAAATGATTTACTCTGGAGAAGCAGTTGTTGCTCCATGTGTGTCTGTTTTCTCAGCCTGTCGTGTTGTGAATACTCACTCACACACATGCACACACACACACACACACACACACACACACACACACACACACACACAGCAGAAGAATCTTAGCATAGCATTCCTGAGACCACACATCTTGCATACTGTGTGAAAGGGCTTCTTTGCGCTCCTCCTTCATGCCGTTCCCATTTCGCTGCTGCTCCGTGACCTCCACACAGTCTGGGGTCGTGGATGCATTTGTTATTAAATCAATCTCAGTGTTTAATCACTCACAATCCTTTAATATGTGGTACTTCTGTTTTTTTTTCAGATTTGAGATTATTAATATGGTACAAGCATTACAGCTTTAATGTTATCGCACTGAAGCAACGTTTTTGTGTTTAGAATATGCACATTTCCTTCCTTCTAAGATTTCATTCAAGCAACTTTAGCCTTGATTACACACCCAATGTGACATCCAGTTCATATATGAAAATGACTTCTCATGCTCCCTGAACCATTCTTTCACTCCCTGATTCCTGGAATATGGCCGTGCCATCAGGGAAGAAAAACTCCATAGATGTGATAACCTGGTGATTCAGTACATTCAGGTGGTCAGGTGACTTCATTTTATTGCCCCATAACATTGCTGAGTCTCGACCTGAGCAACTGAAACAACCCCAGATCATAACACTGTCTCCAGAGATTTGTACAGTGGACACTATGCATGATGGGTGCATGCGCTTCCCTTCTTACCCTGTCACGCCCATCACTCTGGAATAGGCTCGATCTGGACTCATCAGGTCACATGACCTTTTTCCATCGCTCCAAAGTCCAGACTTTATGCTCCCTAGCAAATTGAAACCTTTTTTTCTTAATAATCTCACTAACAAGTATTTTTCTTATGGACACACTGACCACACTGTTTAATTAAAATCCTGTGAGTTCTCATGACATTGTTTGTGCATGGAAATGCTTGTACTTACTCTATTAAACATACGGTAGCTCAGTTTTTTAGTGGTGTTTCTTACCATGCAAATCTCCTTAGTTGTTTTCTTTGCTTGATGCAGTCCAATAATTTGACCTTTCTTCAATAGTGACTTTTTTGTCAATGCAGTGTATGTTAATAGCACAAGCTATCTATATGTGTGTATAGTACAAGTTATCTGTATTAGGTATTACACCAATAGCTAACAGCAGCCAAAGGAAGTATCATCCATCTAGGAACATCTGTAGTCCAACTAGGGACCATTGGGGCCAATGGTGACCATTGTATTTATTACCATTTTTACAATCCTCGTTGGGTCTTTGGTCAACATTCACACACTACAGGCAATTTGGGAACGCCAGTTAGCCTAATCTGCATGTCTTTGTACTGTGGGAGGAAACCCACGAAGCACGGGCAGAACATGCAAACTCCATACACACAGACCCCATGGTGGGAATCGAACCAGGACCCTGGAGGTGCAAGGCCAAAATGCTAACCACTACTTCACTTTGCTGCCAAAGAAAGTACAACAGCCGTCGGTGGAAAAGTTTTTATTTTAAAACTGATCCCTGAACAAACGGCGGAACAACATTTAAGCAATGTGTTAGCATTGTGTATTAGCTAAGCTGCACTTTAATAGTAAACTAACAATGACGACAAAGTGCAATCAAAATTAATAATTTTTCTAACTTATTACATATATATAGTACAACACACTTTTATTTTAGAACAAAATCAAGTTTCTACATCCCACCTGTTTTATTCCTTTTACACTCAAGCAGGTTGTTGATGCTAACAAGGCTAATTATTCACAAACAGTCCAGACAGTTCAAAATAACTCATGTCATCTGAAACCTTTTCTAGCACAATCAAGGGATGTAATAATTATTTACAGCAAGTTAAAGTTATCATGTAACATATAGCATGTATATAGTCATTCTCTCTCTCTCTCCAACCTTCCTCTCTGCCAGGAGATGATGTCACGGCTTGGGCTCGGTGACAGCCGTGTGCTAATTGAATATGACAAAGTGTTCCCTGCTCTCACCTCTCGCCACCTCGGGATTTGACCATCCAGCGATGTGGACGGAACGGGATAGGGTTGGGGGAAGGGGTTTGTCTGGGGTTTCAGAGATTTGTCTGTTTGAAGTGAGATTTTAGCGCTCATCCTGCACACTCTCGAAGCGGTAAAGCAATACCACGTGTGAGAGGCGCGAGGGAAAAAAGCACAGCCATCTTGACCACCCGTTGCTTTTAATGATGATAGCATATGATGATGATGAGGATGAGGATGAAGATGACATTACTGTCCGTTGTGACTTTATTTATAACACGGCACTGAGAGATGTGATGTCAGTGTAGAATAGTTCATCATCATCATCATCATCATCATCATCATCATCGTCGTCGTCACACCACCTTATTGTTGATTATTTCCCAATAACAGCGCACCCCGTCATGTTTGGTGTTTATTCCATTGCAGATACAGTATCTATTCCCCCGTTTCTGGACGAGTCTGGAAAAACAATCAGAGCAGATGTCCGTGAGATCAGACAGAACATCCCACTGCTGTCCCATGATAATGGACCTCTTCTGGTTATAATTAGAATTCTTGACAACTCCCTCTTTCTTCTTTAAAAATATCACTTTTATGTAGTTTCTTTTTTTTAAAAAAAGAAAGAAAAGAAAACAAAGCAAAAAAAACATGCTTTTTCGATTAAACTGTCTTGTTGAGTTTGATTCATACAGTCAAAGTCTGTATACAAATATGACATTTATAAGACATATAATACATTATGAAGTCTTAAACTGTAAGAGTATAATAAAAGAATGTAAGTGCACATGTACAGCTTAAACATGATACTAATTTTATTGATTAAATGTAACACCCTTAATCACACATTTACTTGTTTTCTATAGCGTTTATCCTGTACAGGGTCGCGGGGAACTTACAGTGCATCCAGAAAGTTTCACAGCGCTTCACTTTTTCCCCATTTTGCTATATTACAGCCTTATTCCAAAATGGATTAAATTCAGTATTTCCTCAAAATTATACAAACAATACCCCATAATGCCAATTTGAAAGGAGTTTGTTTGAAATCTTTGCAAATTTATTTAAAATAAAAAAACAAAAAAATCATATTGTACATAAGTATTCACAGCCTTTGCCATGACACTCAAAACTGAGCTCAGGTGCATCCTCCTTCCACTGTTCTTCATTGTGATGTTTCATCAATTTGATTGGAATCCACCAGTGATCAATTCAGTTGATTGGAGATAATTTGGAAAGACACGCACCTGTCTATATAACGTCCCAAAGTTAACAGTGCAAGTCAGAGCAAAACACAGTCATGAAGTCCAAGGAATTGTCTGTAGACCTCTCAGACATGATTGTATTGAGAGGAAGAAAAACTTTCTGCAGCATTGAAGGTCCAGATGAGCACAGTGGCCTCCATCATCCATAACTCTTCCGGACTCATCCAGGACTCTTCCGAGAGCAAACCGACTGGCCAAACTCAGCGACTGGGGGAGAAGGACCTTAGTCAGGGAGGTGACCAAGAACCCAGTGGTCACTCTGAAAGAGCTCCAGTGTTTTTCTGTGGAGAGAGGAGAACCTTCCAGAAAAAGAAACATTACTGCAGCACTCCACCAATCAGGCCTGCATGATAAAGTGACCAGGCAGATTATTGGTCACCTCCCTGACTAAGGCCCTTCTCCCTAATCGTTCAGTTTGGCCGGGCAACCCGCTGTAGGCAGACTCCTAGTGGTTCCTCACTTCTTCCATGTATGGATGATGGAGGTCACTGTGCTCATCTGAACCTTTAAATGTTTCTGTACCCTTCCCCAGATCTGTGCCTTGATACTCTCTCGGAGGTTTACAATTCCTTGGACTTTACGGCTTCGTTTGTGCTCTGACATGCACTGTTAACTGTGGGACCTGATATAGACAGGTGTGTTTCTTCTGAAATAATGTCCAATCAACTGAATTTACCACAGGTGGACTCCAATCGAGTTGTAGAAACATCTCAAGGATGATCAGCATAAAGAGGATGCATCTGACCTTAATTTTGAGTGTCATGGCAAAGGCTGTGAATACTTATGAACATGTGATTTTTTTTTTTTTTTTTTTTTTTTTTGTAATCAATTTGCAAAGATTTCAAACAAACATCTTTCACATTGTCATTATGGGGTATTCTTTGTAGAATTTGAAGAACATAGCAAACTATATTGATATTTTGTTCTTATTTGTACAGTATATTATATTGATATTTTGTTCTTATTTGTACAGTATATTTTACTAGTTAATTTTATTTTCTAACATATTTCTTTTATTCATATTTATTTCTTATGTATAAGCTTTTATTTTTTAAGGTCACTGGCTGTCGTGTAAGCATTTCACTGCATATCGTACTCTGTATGACTGTGTATGTGACAAATAAAATTTGAATTTGATTTGATTTGAAATGTGTGGCACTGTGAATACTTTCCGGATACACTGTATCCCAGGGCCACTCCTTTGACAGGGTGCCAGTCCATTGCAGGGCACAAGCACAAAGTCACACGGGCAATTTGGGAACTTCAATTAGCCTAATCTACATTTTATTGAACTATGGGAGAAAACTGGAGTACCGGGAGGAAACCCACCAAGAACATGCAAACTCGACACAGACCCGAAGGAGGATTCAAACCCTCTACACATGACATGAAAGGCCACAATGCTCACGACTACGCCATTGCACTGCCCAATAATGCCTAACAAATCTTCATTTTTATACATGTATTGTTTTAGTAATGTGGTTGAAACACATTTCTGCTGTCACACATGAAAAATCACAGCTGGTCGGAAAAACCCACTGTAACAGTTCTTAAGTTATTCAAAGGGGCGATCCATCCATCTATCTCTGAATCTCTGCAGCCCAACTAGGTGCCATGGAGACCAATGGTAATTACCATTATACAGTATTTTATTCCTATTTTTACAGCAGTGTAGGATCTCCAGTTAACATTCACACATGGATTCACACACTACAGGCAATTTGGGAACACTAATTAGCCTAATTTGCATGTCTTTGGACTGTGGGAGGAAACTGGAGTACCCAGAGGAAACCCACCAAGCACGACACGCACACAGACCTGAGGCAGGAATCTAACCTGATCCCTGGAAGGTGCGAGGTGCTAACCACTAAGCCACCGTGTTGCCAATGGGGAGATCATGAGCTTGTCAAAATATACACATTTAAACTCAGTTTTTCACAATTCCTCATATTTAATCCTAGTCAACATTCCCTGTCTTAGGTCAGTTGCAATCACTACTTTATTTTAATGTTTAATGAGGACGTAGAACTAAAATCATAAAATCCATGCCCGTGCGCTAAACTACCAATTTGTGTGTTCCAATAGACACTAAAAACAAATGAGTTTGCTTTAGGAGTCTTAGCTGATTCAGGAGTACATCTTAACATTTTATAGCTAATGCTTATTAAATTTGTAGTTGATTTAAGGCATGTGACGTCACAGAGTTGAGCAACTAAGAACCGGCGAGAATTTCAATTCGGTACAAAGTTCAGCTTTAAATAAGACAAAAAGAAAAACAATCATAATGTGCAAAACCTTCAGTGATAGAAAGTGATGGAACTGGAGACTTCTTCCCGGAACATAAATACCTCCTTAGAAAGTGTAACGCTGGCTCTCTATTCCAAGTTCACAGACAAAGCAGCTGCTCTAGCTTTCCCCGTCTGTTTTCCTTCCAACAAGGCCCTCGTTGCTACAGCATTTTGTGTGTGTGTGTGTGTGTGTGTGTGTGTTTCTCGCTCTGCACAGCTGGCTGACGGAAGAAGGGAAGGGTTTCTGTCACAGAGCTAAGAGGCTGCATCCACCATGTAATATTTGTTCATCGGCTTTGCGCATTTGGAGCTGCTTAGCTAAGCCCAGTGCAACCCCCCCCCAAACCCCACTCCACACTCAGCCTGCCGTAGTGGGGGTTCTCACGTACTGGGGGGGTTCTCACGTGGTGGGGGGTTCTCACTCAATGCCATCCTTTGTTGCCTCACCCGCCAGACAGATAGAGTGGTGAGACAGACAGGCCATAAAAATGACTTGAACAAGGTCTGAGCAGTATTTTCAAAAAAAGATTCCGCCAACGCAGTCTCGGCCAGCTAGACTAAAAAAAAAAAAAGGAAAAAGGAAAAAAAAAAGGAAATCCCTATAGTTGGAAAGGAGCAAGATGAGGTTTAGCAGCTAGCGCTAGCTTGGTTAGCTGGCTATATTAGAAATGTTTATAATGCTAATAATACTAATAGCATTCATAATTAATTAAGTATTAATTAGTGATGACATCGCCTTGCACTTCCAGGGTCCAGGTACAATTCCCGGCCAGGCTCAATTTCCGTCTCTGTGTGCATGGAGTTTGCATGTTCTCCCCGTGCTTGGTGGGTTTCCTCC